>BSBM01001197.1:16112500-16317500 GCA_027924585.1 Larix kaempferi | reverse complement strand
CAAGACCAATTGGCATATCATGTTATATCCTGCTTTGTGGGCATATCGAACCGCAGTTAAGACTGCCACCAGGTTCTCACCATTCCAGTTAGTTCATGGTGTGGAGTCACTTTTATCGATTGAATGCGAGATTCCTTCGCTCAAGCTAGCCATAGAGCTCCTCCTTGATACGATGGAGATTGAGCAACATTTAGTACACCTCGAGCAACTTGACGAACACCGTCGAGATGCCGCTGTGGCCATTGATGTTAACAAGCGTCGTGTCAAGGTTCAATATGATAGGTCTGTCTGTCCCCGACAATATGCTGAAGGTGACTTGGTACTCTTGTATGACCAAGCTAAAGAACCCCTGGGGGCAGGAAAGTTCAATCCCATGTGGCACGGTCCTTACATTGTGAGGCGTGTCCTTTAAAAAAGAGCTTATGAGTTAGAAGATTACGAGGGAGTTGTCTTGAAGGAGCCTAGAAATGGGCTCTACCTCAAGCGGTATTACGCTTGAACCTTTGGTTCGGGCTGATGCTTTTGTACACTATTGTATAGTTTTTCTGTCCATAGTTTAGATTTCCTTTTGGTTGTCGGGTCTGCTAATTAGCCTCTGTTTGATTGACAGATGTCAGTGGGATTTCCTACGTTCTTAGGTTTCGTGGATGGTGCTAGCCGACATACGCAGCAGCTTGCTTCTACTGCCTGGGTTATTTTTTCACCTGACCATCTAGTTGTGTCCTCAGGACGTGCTTGTCTCGGTCCTACATCTAACAATGTGGTTGAGTATAGTGCCGTTGTTGAGCTACTTCGGGATGCCATTTCACATGGTATCCAGTCTTTAGAAGTCCTCCTGGATTCACAACTAGTTGTGTCTCAGCTGAATGGGTAGTACCGTGTACGAGACCCTACATTACTACGAATATTCCTTAAGGTACGACTCTTAGAGAGACATTTTGTTTCCATTACATATATTCACATTTCGAGAAGTCATAATTATATATCTGATGCATACACTAACTATGTATTAGATTGGCATTTGTCACATTCATCATGAAGCACATAAATACAAAGACATTCATACATTTGTACCATACACACATATAGTAGAACCGAGAACCAAAGTTGTATATATATATAAATATGTCCAAAAATGGTAGTGTCATACAAGACTGGAGCCCGTAGCCCTCAAAAATATACATATCGATACAAAAAATGTTGAGACCCTGGGATATGTACTCCCTCCGAGAAGGTCTAGCTGTCGCCTCGACAGGATGTGTCTCATAGTAGTACTGTGCTGCGTTGGCCATCCGCTGCAGCAACCGCACCCACTCCTCGAGAACACCCACTACCTGGCACTGCATGGCCTCAGGTAGTTGGGCCACCTCTATCAATGGAACTCTAGAAAACATCCGTGATATGTTGTGCCGCAATGTCTGGAGTGTGTGCCCTGCTACAGCGTCTGCTGCCACCTCATCTCTACCCCGACAACCATGTCTCGAGAAGCCCTTTGGCCTCACTGGGCCTTTGTCTGTGAGAAAACAGTCACCCATTAGCACATGACATTACCACCAAAAATATTTTTTTGCATTTCAACTATAATAAAAAAATCCATAAAAATTTAAAAAACACAAAACCAAAAGAGTACTCACCGATGTCTCCGAAAGCTGGGCCTGGTGGGAGTGGCATGTCACAGTCCTATCTGAAGTCTATCCCTGCATAGGGATAGTCCTCTATAGCGATCACCTGCCGATTCCACTAGTGGAAGAACTCCTTAGTATATGGTGACGCCAGACGGCCACCACCTTGTCATGTTGTTATCTCATCCCACCGGGTCAGGGCTGGATCTCGGAGACTGTGAGGAGAGACATCCACCCTCAGGCTAAGTCTCGGAACTCTCTCAATGAAGAAACTGTAGAGGATGCTACCATACCCAAAGTTTTTGGCCTTCCCCTCTTTGCATTCCGTCAGTTGTGTCTTCATAGACACCAGCAGAGTAGTACACCAGTCAAATATAGTAGGCTATAAGCATTGTGATGCGTAGAACATCACCGGTCTGGATGCCTGATGTGGTGCTTTGGATCCCGTGATCCGCACCAGAGTTGCCACAATGATCTTTGTACTCAGATCCGTTATGAGGTTGACTGGCACTTGACTTCCCACTATTCGTGTGTTTGTGGGACAATACCGTACTATGTAGTCTTGCACAGTGATCCCACCACCCACGGTCCGTGACCGAAGACTAGCCACTTCCCCTCTACGGGACAAACCGGTAATAAAATAGATATCCTCTACATCTAGTGTCAGTGTTTGCTCGTTGAGACTGAAGTGTTGAGCATCCACATCCCAGTAGTTGATCAGATGACGGAGTAGCAGGTTTTGGGCCCTTAATTCCTTGAGACTCTAGTATTTATATAAGCCACATGCTTGGAATGCTTGTTGTGCTTGCAAATCGTTGCGCATGGCCTCATCTACCTGGTCATGCTCTCTCTCCCTCCACTCTAGAACCATCCTAGAGTGCAAAGTAAGAAATTTTTAGTCAATATCATGTTTAAAAACTTCTTCACGGCCGTACCCATGGGATAGATTGTAGACAGTTGCGGGTAGACATGGGCAGTCAGTTTTTTGACTACGCGTTTGATGCCCTACTCGCAACCCGCACACTTACAGCTCGCGGGTAGTGCCGAAGCCATTTAGGGCTTGGCGAAAAAAAAAACCCCACTGACCAAAACTGAAATAAAAGCACTTAAATGAAAGGTATGGCAGTGACCACTAACCTGCTCCAGACGGTTCGCTAAACGGTTGCTCGTAGCTTCCACGATCGGCGCTTGAAGTTTCAGGTGCAAACTTACCACTTAACTCCAAAATGGGAATAGTGCAAATGAATTGAAAATTATTAAATTTTATTACTATTTATAATTTTCTGGACCCACTTTTCTATATTTTTTGCCATTTTGGGCCATTATGAACTAATATCGTGTCATGGAGTAGTGTTTTTTCAACAGATTTTCTCAGCGAAAGTTGTTCTGATCCATTTCACACCTACGACAGGTACATTTCACACCTGGCATATAAGATAGATGCCATTTTCACATGCATTATGCAATTGAACTTTGACCACTTTTCATAAACCCTAGGTGCGACCCCACTTCGTGACTGACACAGAACCTTCACACTATTATAGAAGTGTTGTCATGTGGTGGTAGGGCTTTCCCGAACATGGGTACCCTAATTAGAACGCCATTATGCTTTTGGTGCCCATGCTGTTGTTTGTCCTCAAGATTGGGAGTCCTTTGTAGTCATGCCATGACGTTGCGATGAATACTCATACTCTCCTTTGTCTTATGCTGGCCATCTCCCTTAAGGACTCCCCTCAGTTATATCATGTTGTGATTGCATTGCATCATCTTGCTTGCCGCTTGAGCCTTGTGTTGGCTCCCGCTCACTCAATTGTTAGCCTGGTGCCTGAGCACTTTCCCTGTCGAGCCCTGTAGAGCTTATCTATTTTCCCTTCACAATTTGATGACCCTTTGACCCTGAGGGAACGCACCCCCGAGTGTCCACATCCTGCACGCACTTCCTTGTATTGAGCATAGGTATGTTCCACTGCTTGGGACTAGTCTGCTAGCTATTTGACACTAGTTCCCTCACTTGTTGTACTATAAGCAATTTTATTCTTTTTCAAGCCTTTCCCAAATATGAAAAAGACAAAAAAATCAAATATTCCAAAAAGCCGGACGGGATTATGGTCACTCTTTCTTGTTGGTAGTTGTTGTGTTTCCTTTGAACAGAGAATTCATTCCACTCCGTACATTATGAGTCGGGACTATAGTTGGGCCTTAGGAGCTGTACTTGTTTCTCAGTTTTCTCCACCGATTGGTTAAGCTTCCAGTCATTATGGAGCCCTTTGTAATGCCTCCTACATTGCACAGTTTATGTCAAGTCTATGCTGCCTGAGTCTATCCATCTGATCATGTGCTTGTTCAAAGGAAGTCCTGAAACCAGTGTCGGCCACTCAGATATCTTGACTATTGCATGTCGGCCATCCCTATTGAGTCAGTCCATTTCACTTGAGATCTTCCAAATCTTTTAGCATTGCTGGTACCTCGTGCTGGTTGATGGGGGATTCCTTAATGCCCTCCTTCCAGCGAGTCTCGTTCCATCGACTTCAATTCATTTATTCTGGGACTTGAGGCTTAGAGTTCGGTTGAGTAACTTGAGGCTTGCAGTCATTAGTGGTAGGTTCTCTCGCCATCGACAGTTTTGGGAATACATCAATGTCCCCTGATCGATGGATTCATCCTAGTGTTCGACTTCAACCCATTTATTCACACTCTGATGATTGTGCTTTGTGCCTTGATGCCCATTTTCATTATTGGTGGGTCATCTCGCGTCTGTTAACGGTATACATCAATGACCGGTAATTAGACGATGTCTCATCAGGTTCGACCCCAACTCCTTTATTCACTTGATGGGACTTGCATTGTCGAAGACTTGTGTAGAAGACCCCAGGCGATTGTGGCATTCAGTATGCTACATATGACTTTGACTTTACATATGAGATATCACCTCTCAGATTTCAGCAGTTTGTACCTCCAGTTTTGCACCAGTTGTCTTCTTTACAACAGAAGACCATATCTTACTGTAGAGGGATCATGGCTATGATCACTTATGACATGTATCTACTTATGTACTGCCTATTCATGGCCATTCTATCAGATTGTTGTACTATACCGAGATGTATTCAAAAATACTATTGTATTATGATGAGTGAGTTGTTCTTTCCACTTGTGTCTCCATCACTCCACTTCTGAGTTTTATAATGTATTTCGGCCATCGTAGCACATTTCAGTCTCTGACCTCACACATTAGGGGGCATCTGTTACACAAAAATCTTCCGCCCTGTGAGCATCAGCATTCTTTGGCCTGTAGGATCCATTTCAGTGACTCATATTCATTTTTATCCTTCAGTGATACCAGTTTGCCCTATTTTTGTTCCTACCCGCATGTTGCATCACTATAGCATGCGTACCCGTGAGTTGCAGCACTATATCCCGCGGGTATAAAGTAAAATGGTAAAAACCACTATTTTATCACTTTTTACTCCCAAAAAGTTGTCATTGGGTGACCTTTGGCTCTCCATTTGCCCAAGTAACATCTCGATGAGTCCTTTCATCTACCTTTGAGAGGACTATATATTGAGCACATATGGCTTATGGACAAGAGGAAGAAGAGAATAGTAAAGTAACTCTAGTGGATTTTTGCCCTATCTTGAGTCTGCACTCATTGATCCTTGTAGTTGTGAACCAGTTATGTTCACCTTCCAAACTCCTCGCCAGTTTGAGTTTGCCTTTCATGGAGGATTGAAGTGGTGGAGGCACAAGTGGATTGATCTAGATCTTGGTTCAGATTGGTTGTCAGCAAGAGGTCGTATCACTTTGTACTTCTTCTTGTTCATTAATAGAAATACTCATATTCTCATCCATTCATGGTGTGAATGTCATTTATTATACATTGGGTTACATTTGCTTATGATATTATGGACCATTGTTATTGATAATGTTAATGTCACTTATATATCACATGTACTTGTTAGATATTAGTTGTCAAGACTAATTTGCAGATTACAAGTGCTTGGATGTGTGCGGATTGAAAGCTCCAATGAGGATCTACATCAAATGTTGGATCGAGGTTGGTTACATTTATCCATTATTTTAACATTGTCATTTATAATAGCATTGTTTTGATAATTGTGTAGATTTCTGGTAGTCATCTATCTGTTGTGGTATTCCCAAGCCATAGTGAGTTTTCTCTAATACACATCATCACCGTCGCCATCTTCATCATCATCATCATTGTCATTGTCATGAAGATGATGATGATGATGATGTCATGATGATAATGAAGACGACGACGACGACGATGATGATGATGGTGATGGTGATCAGGTTGATGATGATGATGATGATGAAGACGTTAAAGATGATGATGATGAAGACGTTGAAGGTGATGATGGTGAAGATGATGAAGATGAAGATGATGGTGATGATGGTGATGAAGATGATGATAATGATGAAGATGATGGTGATGATGATGATGATTATGATGATGAAGATCATGATGATGATCATGATGATGATCATGATTATGATCATGATCATGATGACGATGATGATGAATATGATGATGATGATGAAGATGAAGATGGTGGTAATGATGACCACACCAATGATGATGAAGATGATGAAGATGATGAACCAGATGATGATGATGATGATAAAGATGGAGATGAGGATGATGATGATTATGATGATGATGATGATGATGATGATGATGATGATGAGGATGATTATGATGATGAATATGATGATGAAGATGATGATGATGATGATGATGATGATGATGATGATGATGAAGATGAATCTGAATATGATGGTGATGAAGATGATGAATATGATGATAATGATGAAGATGATGAAGATGATGATGAGGATGATGAGGATGACGATGACAATGAATAAGATGATGATGATGATAATGATGATGATGATGATGATAATGATGATGATGATGATGATCATCATCATCATCATCATAATCATTATCATCATCGTCCTCATATTCATCATCATCATCATCATCATCATCATCATCATCATTCTCATCTTCATCATCATCATCATCATCATCATCATCATCATCTTCATCTTCATCAACATCATAATCATCATCATCATCATCATCATATTCATCATCATCATCATCCTCATCATCATCATCGTCCTCATCTTCATCATCGTCATCCTCATCCTCATCATCATCATATTCATCATCATCATCATCATCATCATTATAATCATAATCATCATCATCATCATGGTCATCATCATCATCATCATCATCATCATGGTCATCTTCATCATCATCATCATCATCATGGTCATCTTCATCATCATCATCATCATCATCATCATCATCATCATTGTCATCACCCTACCTCTAACCACACCTCCCATCTCTCTGTCTCACTCCCTACAACTAACACCCTCTCCTCTCTCTCTCTCTCTCTCTCTCTCTCTCTCTCTCTCTCTCTCCCCCCTCCCCCTAACCATTACTAACCCCCTCTTTCAATCTCTATCTCTCTCTCCCCCTTGCTAACCACCCTCCTAGCCCCTTATCCCTAACTAACCCCACGCCCTCACTCTATATTCCATGCTTCTACGCCTCTCTCTCCCTTTCTTTATAAACCGCCTCGCCCTCTCCCTAACCTCTCCCCCATCCCGAACCATCCTACTATTTCTATCTTTCTCCTACACCCCCTACCCCTAAACCCCCTCCTCTCTATGTCGCTCCCCTCTTCTCCCTAGCCCTTACTAAATCGGGCTCTCTCAGTCTCTTTCTCTTCCCTACACCTCCACCTCCCTACGCTTCTCAGTAAATCCTTGAGCATTGGTTTGCGCACAGTATAAAAGGACAATTTGCGGGAAACCTCCGCTACAAGGTCTTTCCCTTATAGTGAGAGAGAGAGATAAATATTAATGAGAGAGAGAGTGAGGGACATAGGGGGAGAAGAGCGGAGGGGGTTACATAAACATAGAGAGAGAGAGAGATAACAATTATACAGAGAGAGAGTTAGAGGATGAGGGTTATGGGAGAGGGAAGCATGGTTAAGGATATAGTGATAGACGGGGGAGGGGAAAGATGGGGCTTAGGAAGAGATGGGAGGAGTGAGAGGGAGAGGAAAATGGTTATGGTTAGGGATATGGAAATAGGAGGGGGAGCGAGAAGGAGAGGAAGTTTAGGTAAAGAGGAGGGAGAGGGAGAAGAAGAGGAATTTCAGGTAGAGAGGGAGATAGAGGAGGATTAATGGTGGAGAGAGTGAGAGCGAGAGAAAGAGAATGAGAGAGGGGTTGAAATGGGGTGGAGGGGAGGAGGGTTAAGGAGGGAGAGGGAGAGAGGGGATTAGGGCTAGGGAGGGACATGGACATACAAAGGAGAGGAGTTGGATTAGAGCTAGGGAGAGGGGTGGTAGTGGGGGGGTTTGAGACAGATGAATATGGCATCAAAACTACATTTTGGATTAGCAAACAAATGCGTGCACGTGTTATTAGCGTGTGCACACTTTTAGTGCATACCCGTGTATTTAAAACAACGCGTACATGCCATTTAGATTTCTAAATTTTGGAGGGAAATTCCTTTCCCACCAACGGTGTGGATAACTTGGCTGCTTTGGTTGTAGGTTCGGGTTGACAAAGTAGGTGGCTTGGACCGTGTTATAATAAAATAAACCTTATTCTATAAGTTCTTCTATTTCGAGCATGATTTTGCGTATGCTACACTTGTCCACTGCTAATGAAATTGCACACACTTGTAGAACTATGTGTGTCGATTCCAAATATGTATTTTTTTTATTAAATATATCATTTTTTCTATTTTCTATTTAATTTTAATTGGACTAACGTCAATCTTACACAAAAAGTAGGTTATTTCTTCTAGATATAACTTTTGATTGGCTCACATATTTTGAAAATGGAAAATAACCCGCACAAGTACACACAAATACCTACATCCTAAAAAAAAAGTTAATTGATTATGTTAAGACCATGATGTCGGGGCCCAATGCTGGACCTAGTCATTTTAGGGCTTTGCTGATTTCCTTAATTTAAAAAAAAAAAAATTAACATAAATAAATATGGAAAAATAGCATTGCACTAGACCGGCCTGTTATCTACGACTCTGTATAGTTTTTTTTTCTCAAATTCCCACCATTTGCATACCAAACCCGGGGTCCAATGAAAACATATTCATTATGTTTTCTTAAAAAATTAACATACCAACCTTAGGAGAACCCCATTTTTGGTGAGTTATACTTAATTTACATAAATAAAAGTTATATATGCCAGAAGTTAATCTGATTGTCTACGTTTCATCTTCTTATGCCATATTCCAAAAAGTTGTGTAGGTAGCTCTAATATTGCTTTTTGACGTTCAGATTTTTGTTTTTCCAGAATTCCATTGTGACTAATGCGTCAAGAGTGAACAGCATTATCTTGCACCAGCCGTGCATCCAAATGTCCACACATAATTATTCTCAAGTCAAACAAGAAATAGAAGTGGGGAACCCACAATGGTTTCTTGTTGAGTTGGTTAATGCATGCATCCTCCTTAGGGACGATGCCTAGGTTGACTACATGGTCTGTGCATGGTCCATTAAGTTGTATATGTCCTTTGAGAAAGGGGTAACCTCCTTGGATAGATTATTTGGGACCTTATATACATTTGTTCCTCTTGATTTAGTTTGAAAAAATCCTTTCTTTCTAATCAATGTAGGAGTGAGAATATAGAAAAAATAGAGGCCTTGATGTGCTCTGAATAGTCTAAGAGTTGTTTGAAATACCTAGAAGAATGACATAATCGATGAGATAGATACCCTCCATGCCTCTCATTTGAAAATGGGGACCATAAGAGCTTGAGCTACACCAGGGTATTGTACTTAATCCAAATATCTATAAAATCTTATGTATGCAGCCTTGGCTTTCTCTAGTTGAGCTACACGATTTTGAAGACAATATGGTTTTCTACAACATATCCCATTTTCAATTCAAGTCCAAGGAAACGACAGAGTTCAGGCATCTGCCTACAATGTGTATAATCAAAGCGGAACAATTAGTGTAGAGTGAGCTACTTATCATTCTTTTGAATTGAAGGTGTGAAGTTGTGTATTAGAGCGTTGAGTATGGAGCTTCTTTGGTGCATTGAACTCCTCCTCCTACTACATTTTATTGTTGTGTATCTTGATACATTGGCATTTTCTTGCTAATACATTGTTTCTGTTGTGGGAGTCAAAATAACTTGTGTGTTGGTAGCCATCATTGAAGACAAACTTTATTGTGAGTGCACTCTTTTAGTGATAGTTCTCACACCTCATTGGACAAGGATATGAATGCATGGAAAACAATTTGTATATTGGATTTTTCTAGTACATTGATTGTTGGAGCGTTGAATGCATTGATGTCTACAATGGTAGCTCTTCATCGAACAAGTTATGGTTTGCACATAGCTTGAAAGGTCTCATAATATCAATGATCTACACCTTGCTTCAAGATTAGATTTTGATGGTTTCCAACAAAAACACTATAGTATTGACAACATAGTTTACATGTGTGCACATCCTATATTTGTTTGTCTTTTTGGTATTAGTGTCTTCAAGGAGATAAGAAGTATTGCTCTCTCAGTCATCATTCCTTTCTTTTTAACCAGCCCATCATAAATGACCTCTTTTGACAAGTTCATCTTTAGAAGCACGATCGTGATCATCAACTCATATTAATTTGAAACACTGTGCTCTGTCATCTCTTGTTCATGCATATTTTGGAAAGAACTGGAGGCATTTTATGGTTGCGGAGAAAGATAACGACTAGTTTTACAGTATTTCGATGATCTCTAAACTGACAAGCTACATATTGTTCGGTTTCAATATGTGGTATAGTATTCATATATCCATAGAAGAATAAATGGTTTTTTTGATGGATCTAATAGATCATTGCACTCGGCTATTTACTCCAATTGAATAAGGAAACCTCGCTTAAAAAATAACTTCAAGAATAATTTGATAAGTTGGACTCAAAGTATTTGTTTTCCCATAGTTTTTGATAAGTAGTTGGGATAAATAGGTCATGTGTGAAACAATGCCATTTACCCTTTAATGCTTTTGGTAGCTTGTTTGGCTTAGCTGCACTTGTTCATCAAAATTATTTAGTTTATCACTCCTTCATCCGAATTAAGCACTACTCCACACTACCATTTTTGGTATTCACAAAGTCCGTGTTTCTTGATGATACATTCGGTATTTTTGTTACATTAAGGATATCGATTTATTTGCTGCATGCATACATTCTAATCTTGGAGACAAATGAAGATCAAGTTGTGACCTCTGCTTTGAAGCTATTAGGGAAACTTTGAATGGGATCAGCCTTCAAGAAAAAAAATCTAGTTGATTGCATTGCCTTCTACATGTAGTAAGAAGTAGAGAAATTGTTGGTTGACAGTGCTACATCAACCAAGATAATTTTTTAGTTGAGTACACTTTGGAAGTTGCATCGTAGTACACTCAAATAGAGAGGCTTATTTATGATCATGAAGCTAAGGCTGGAATCCATACTCGCAACCTTAAGTGTGCCTCCTGCCATAGCTTCAAGCTATTGATGTATTTGTAACTTTGGAATATATTCTTCTATGTATTACATTTGTACTTTATTGTATATCCCACAGAGATGTATTATACCTCTGATGTTAATTTTTAATATGCTAAGACAGAAAATAGAAGCATTGCATTCCATTTCACAATAATAGCATATACAGGATCACTGAAGAAACAATAAGCACAGCATAAACACAAGAGACACAAATTTATCCTGGGAAACCCTCATTGGGTAGAAAACCCAGCAAAGCTTCCTCAATATAGATGACCAGCAATATACAAAGATGTAACCCTAAGCATAAGCTCCTCCTTCTCCATAGCAGACCTCTCCTCCATAAGTGCGCCACTCTCAAGTGAGTGAGTGTGTGTAAAATGAGGAATACACCTCCTCTATTTATACACTTCTCCGACTTGTCTTTTACACAAATCATGTAGGATCGTATTTAACCAATGGGTTAAATACCCCACTACAACTGACTGGGCCGACCCCTCTAGGGTGATCTAATAACCCTTTGACCCACATAACACATACAGGGCCGGCCCCACTAGGGAAGTCTAATAACCCAAGTTACCACAATCTGACGGAGGAATAAACATCTCCGAATATACAATAAGATCTTCACGGAGGAATGAAACATCTCCGGAATAATAAAGTACAAATATAATATTCTTTGAAGTTACAATATCTCAACACTCCCCCTTAACAAGAAGGATATTATAACAACATCTGCAGGAGCAAGGAGCCATCAACATGATATATGATACATCTATAAATCATTGGAAGCTTTCTCAACATCATCAGTAACTCAAGCAGTTACTGGAACATCTTCAATACTGGAACATCAACATCTTCAGTACCGAGTCTTTATCTTCTGCAACACTTGAACAGCTACAACAACATCAACATCTGGATCCTCACGATCATCAGCATCATCATCATACGATCATCAGCATCAGGATCATCTTGATCTACAGCATCTGGATCATCTCGATCTACAACATCTGGATCATCAAGATCTACAGCATCTGGATCATCTCGATCTACAACATTTGGATAATCTCGATCTACAGTATCTGGATCATCTCAATCTACAACATCTGGATCATCTCGATCTACAGCATCTGGATCATCTCGATATACAGCATCTGGATCATCTCGATCTACATCATCTAGATCATCTCGATCTACAGCATCTGGAACATCTGTATTAGTATTCACACCAATACATCTATCATCAAAACATGTATTCTTACTAATACATATATCATCAAAAACATGTATTCTCACTAATACATATATCATCAAAAGCATGTATTCTCACTAATACATCTATCATCAAAAGCATGTATTCTAATACATCTATCATCAAAAGCATGTATTCTCACTAATACATCTATCATCAAAAGCATGTATTCTCACTAATGCATCTATCATCAATACATAGCAGCATACCCTGCAACACACACGATCCAATTACATGATGGACAATCCCTCTCACTTTAGGACATAGGTCCAAGGATGATACAATCCTGATCCACTTACGGGATGATCAATCCCTCTCAATTTAAGACATCTCTCATGTCTATGGACGATGCAATCCAGATCAACTTACAGGATGATCAATCCTTATCCTTTTAAGACACCTCACCATGTCTAGGGATGATGCAATCATGAATCAACTTACAGGATGATTAGTCCTGATCACTTTAAGACACCTCACCATGTCTAGGGATGATGCAATCTCAATCTACTTACATGATGATTAGTCCTTATCACTTTAAGACACCTCACCATGTCTAGGGACGATGCAATCCCAATCTACTTACAGGATGATTAGTCCTTATCACTTTAAGACACCTCACCATGTCTAGGGATGATGCAATCCCAATCTACTTACAGGATGATTAGTCCTTATCACTTTAAGACACCTCACCATGTCTAGGGACGATGCAATCCCAATCTACTTACAAGATGATTAGTCCTTATCACTTTAAGACACCTCACCATGTCTAGGGACGATGCAATCCCAATCTACTTATAGGATGATTAGTCCTTATCAGTTTAAGACACCTCACCATGTCTAGGGACGATGCAATCCCAATCTACTTACAGGATGATTAGTCCTTATCACTTTAAGACACCTCACCATGTCTAGGGACGATGCAATCCCAATCTACTCACAGGATGATTAGTCCTTATCACTTTAGGACATAAGTCCAAGGATGATGCAATCCTAATCCACTTACGGGATGATCAATCGCTATCTCTTTAGGACATAAGTCCAAGGATGATGCAATCCTGTCATGTATATTTTGAACCAAACGCTCAGGGACGATGCAGTCCTATCACGTCTGCTAGGGACCACTTTCTCAGAGACATATGTCTACGGATCTCTTTTAGGACATGTTTCCATGTATGATACAATCCCCTCATCCACTAGGGACCACATTCTCGGAGACATCTATCTACGGACTACTTTAGAACTGAAGTCCAGGGATGATGCAATCCTCTCCTATCCACTACGGACTTCATTCTCGAAGAGCATACGTCTACGGATCCTTTTAGAACATGTGTTCAAGGATGATGCAATCCCTCTTCTTTCTCAGAGACATATGTCTACGGATCCTTTTAGAACATGTGTTCAAGGATGATGCAATCCCCTTGTCAACTTAGACCCTATCTAAGGACCATCCACCAACCTCTCTGTCGGCATCACCAATATAGGTATCCACATCATCGACCTCACTGTCGATGTAGGCAATCTCGTCATAAGTGACCACATCACTCCCCCTCTCGAGGAGGGTCCTACCAAGCTTGTCTCGGAAAATACTCAAACTTTTTCTTGAGGTAGAGGTTTGGTTAGTACATCGGTAACTTGTTCACTTGAGGTAGAGGTTTGGTTAGTACATCAACAACTTGTTACAAATTCAAACTTTATAGTTCCTTTCTGCACCATATCATGGAACACTGGATTCTCTGCCATCTTGATGCAACTCTATTTGTCACATAGGATCATAGTTGGGCTTATCTCTAAGTAAAACAATCCAGAAGCCATACTACTTCACAACTAGCAGAGCAAGCAACTATGTATTCTGCTTCAGTTGTGCTGAGAGCCACACTAGACTACTTCCTGCTATACCATGAGATCATGGCTGATCCCAGACAATAACATCCTCTCGATGTGTTCTTCCTTTCTGATACACTTTCTGCCCAATCAACATCTGTGTAGTCATCTGAAGTCATGATCTCCAAGATAGCATAGATCAAAGTCTATCATATCCTTTAGATGCCTCATCACATTCTTTTGCAACTATCAGGTGAACATATCTAGTTTCCACTAGATATTGACTCAAGGTGTTCTCAGCAAGGTATATATCTGGCCTGGTATTCGTCAGATACATCAACGACCCAATAATATGTCTGTACAGAGTTATATACACTAACTCTAATGAGTCATTCATTAACAACTTCAAGTTGGAATCCATGAGAGTGGTCATTCCAACGTATCAAGTCCTTTTAATATTTCTCAACATACTTTCCTTGATTGAGAAAGATTCCTTCTGAGCCTTGCCATACTTCCAGACCTTGGAAGTAATGCATCAATCTGAGATCTTTCATTTTTCATTTCTGCAACCATCTTTTTTTTTTCATGATCTGTTTCTCATTCCTTGTCAGAAAGAGATCATTGTCATACAATAATGGTATGATCCACAACCTTAAGGTAAAGGTTAGGATCAACTTTACTTCTGGTAAAGCCCAAGCTTTGTCAAGAAGCTGTCAATTGTCCATCATTCACACTTTGCATTAAGTGATCTTCTGCATATCTATCTGAGCCATCTCTCGTCACATGGGTCTATTGATATGAGCCTCAAAATCATTCGAACTCTGTGGTGAGTTCCTTCTTGCATCCATGTCATATGTGTATAGAAGCCATATTCAACCGTGTAGCAAAGGTTGAGATCCACATCACCCATGGTGATCATTAAGCTCATCAATTGATTATCGATCCTGGGAACCCATACAGAACCTGATTCACACTTCTTTTACTATTAAGAGAATGGTCTTATCAGCCACTTGGAGCAAACATCTCATCATGATTCTCTTCCTCTTTCTAAGAGAATCTTCTAGTCACAAGCCTTTTATAGTGTGTTCGATTTGTAAATCCTTTTGTTGAACATCCATCACTTGTTCAGTGTTCATCATTCATCATGATCTTTCCTACAAATCAAAATTAAGTACATGATTAGTAATACTTCATAATCATCAAATCATATTGACATGATAACCTATTATGGATACAGATATCATTTACATAGTTATGTAACTATTTTGACCAATACTTTGGCACAACACTTTCCCATATCCTGTATGCATACAGTGGCTATCTAGATGCCTTCCATCTCTACCATAACATACTATTGAGAGTGTGCAAAGCTATTAGCATGTCAGCAAAGAGGTTTCATTCTAGACAAGCAACAATGGAATGTTTTTCCAACTTACCAATCATATGCATATTAGTAGTATATTGTCCAATGCTCTATGAATGTTTACACTCAGCATGATATATTCTAGGAATACAAATATACATACAAGCAATATCATTTACTATTTCAAATAACAACTCAAATACTTATCTTTTATGTTTGTGTGGTTGCCTCCCGCTTGATCTTCTATATGTCTTTTGAACTTCTATTCATTCTGTACCACTGTGCATGCTCAAGTGTGCACTAGTGTCATCCTCATGATCTCATACACAAACATACATTCATTAGTATATTCTCAATACATTCTAATTCTAAATAATCTTGAATATGTATAGTCATGATCATTAGTATTCGGGGTTTCAAGGAAATCTTCTTTTACTCATGCATATTCTTGTTTGATCATAGTACTCTTCTGGTTAATTAAATCATCAAGATAAGAGACATAATATGCATAAACCCTTGATTAATAACTTTATGAATAAGCATAACCAATCATACCAAGTATACTTATCTAAGGGATCCTAACCCAAGGTAAGATTCTAACTTGACATAGGAAAACATACCTGGATTAGTATACCTGCTTTTTTATGTACAACATACCTAATCAATCTCTTCATTGATTTAGAGATCCTGAGATAGAACCTGCATGTCTCATAGGTTAAGCATAATATAACAAAGTCATACATACCTCGTAAGTAGAACAAAGATTATGGATGAGTCTTTGTCTTCATGTTGTCATGGTCATGGAACTTGATTTGTCTTTTGTGATGTACCTGTATCTTGTTAGCAGACAACATCAACCTCACACAACACCATAATGTATTAGTACAATCATATAGCCCTAATCAATGAATGTATGCATTCATACTGTTACTAGGGTGATAAGACAATTCTAACATTAATCAAGATTGTACTAATAAATAATATGAAGATAAACACATTATGAACTTAATCAAGAATCAGATTTCAAGACATACCTGAACCTCCTTAAGTCATACCTGTCGAGACTTCTTGTAGTCTTCTTATGTAAGGCCTTAGCCTCAACTCCCCCTGAAACTTTATCTGGAGCTTGATTAGGGTTTTCTAGACAAACCCTAGAAATTCAATCTTTGACTTTCGCACTTCTGAATGGATGGAAGGATGTGTCTTGCTAAGCTGATCAAACTAGCATACTTAAATTTTGAAATCTCCAAAATTTGACCCCTCAAAATTGCCTTCGAAACTTCTGGATCTTCTGGACAGGAACTTGAACTAGGGTTTGATGAAGCCCACCCTTCTGTCCAATCAAAAGGTTCGATCCAAGGCTCTAAACTCTTATTTTTCTGAGGAGCTTCCAGCCGTGGTTACAAATTTAAAAACTCCAACTTTTGCTGAAGCCCTAATTTTCCATCTTTCCGATCAAAATCCTGAACTGGGGTTTGATCAAGCCCGATATTCTACCCAACCAAAAAATTCGATCTTGGTCTCTAAATTTCGATTTTCCTGAGTAGCATTCAGCCGTGGATTCCGATTCCAAAAATTCTAACTTTCTCCGAAACCCTAAATTCCGGAAGCTATGAATGAAGGTGCTCCAAAAATAATTTTGTTTTGACATAAATATGTACCTGATTGTTTCTACTGTAACTCCGAAATTTTCTCTCCACAGGGTCTGAAATTTTTTTCTGTGGTAGCCTGACCTGTCATCTTTCCATCTCGATAGGTCTGACCTCAATTGAATTTTCTGAGAGAGAGTAATGCCAAGTGTCGCAACGTGACCTGTTTATTGGATAAAACAGGAGAGTGAACTTGTAAGACATGCCACGTGTCACTAGTTCATCTTCAGCCTCTGAACACGTTTTTTGAGATAGTACAGTTTGTGTACTACCTATCACTTTTTACGAAATTTCATTTGGATCTTCCTAGCCCAAGTTATGCCAAGTGTCGCAACGTGACCTGTTTATGAGATAAAACAGGAGAGCGAACTTGTACAGCGTGCCACGTGTCACTGGTTCAGCTTCCGCCTCTAAAAACGTTTCTTGAGATAGTACAGTCTGTGTACTACCTGTCGCTTTTTACTAAATTTCATTTGGAGCTTCCTAGCCTAAGTTATGACCTTTTTTCCTAGGTCACCTAATTTTGACTGAGATCTGGAAGAGGCAGAAACCCTAACTTGTACTGATCGTAACTCACAAAGTACAACGAATCTGAGGGTGCCCTTTGGACAAAACGTACCTGGGGATGTAATATATGACCTGTAAAGGTTTCAGATCCTGAACCTTCACCAAAATGGATTTATAGCGAAAGTTCCACGATGACTGGTTTTTGCTATATAAAACCATAACCTTCAAATTGTCGCAAGAGAAGCAAGTGTCGTAAGTGCCATACATTGCCTTCCTTCAGGTTAGCTCTGATACCATGTTAAGTTTTAATATGCTAAGACAAAAAATAGAAGCATTGCATTCCATTTCGCAATAATAGCATATACAGGATCACTGAAGAAACAACAAGCACAACATAAACACAAGAGACACAAATTTATCCTGGGAAACCCTCATGGGGTAGAAAACCCAACAAAGCTTCCTCAATATAGATGACCAGCAATATACAAATATGCAACCCTGAGCATAAGCTCCTCCTTCTCCATAGCAGACCTCTCCTCCATAAGTGCGCCACTCTCAAGTGAGTTAGTGTGTGTAAAATGAGGAATACACCTCCTCTATTTATACACTACTCCGACTTGTCTTTTACACAAATCATGTAGGCTCGTATTTAACCAATGGGTTAAATACCCCACTAGAACTGACTGGGCTGACCCCTCTAGGGTGATCTAATAACCCTTTGACCCACATAACACATACAGGGCCGACCCCCACTAGGGAAGTCTAATAACCCAAGTTACCACAATCTGACGGAGGAATAAACATCTTCGGATATACAATAAGATCTTCACGGAGGAATGAAACATCTCCGGAATAATAAAGTACAAATATAATATTCTTTGAAGTTACAATATCTCAACATCTGATTGGAAGTGTCACCATTTGTATTTGCAAGTGTCGTCATGTGCATCGACAAGTGTCGTCATTTGTATTGATGGGTTATTAGACCACCAGTGTGGGGTTGGCCCTAGTTAGCACATGTGGTTGGGTTATTAGGCTTTATTAGCAAGTCGGACCCATTGGATTATTGGTAGGTCAAGTCACTGTATAAATAGAGAGGTTGTGTCTCATTTATCTCATTCACTCACCTCTCAAGCTCACATAGCTAAGAGAGAAAGTGGCGTAGTTGTGTAGGAGGAGGAGCATCTGCTAGAGACATCTTATTGGGTTTGATCATTCTGATCTTGGTTTGTGGCTTATCTTATCTTGAGGAAGTTGCTGGGTTTTTCACCTTCTTGGTTTTCCCCGGTGAAACTCTATGTCTCTTGTGTAATTGCTTTTGTGTCTATGATTGATATGTTGTAGAGATATGTTGTACATGTTATTCTCTTAGAGATAATTATGATAATGGAATGAAATTATCAAAAATTAACATGGTATGAGACCTTACCTAAGAAGAAGGCACCATGCAGCTACGAAAGCTAGGACTTCTTAATATTTGGGTTTCTCTCCACGGCTCTTCAACACAGGAGGCTAGATTGACTCTCCTTGGAAGGGCAGATCTTTCTGTCGAGACAAAATTCAATTATGAGCATTTTCAGTTTTGGCCCTAAAAATTAGGGTTTCAACAAAAATAGGAATTTCTGAAATCTGAGGACATAGCTAGAAGCTCCTTTGAAAAATTGAAGTTTAGAGATTTGGATCGAACTTTTTGGTTGGGTGAAGCTCCAGGAAACTCAAACCCTAATTAAGGGTCCTCCCTAGTGAATCTGAGAGATTGAAAAGAATTTATTGAGAGCAAAACTTTGCAGTTTCCAATTTCTGAATATACCAAGCTGATCAAATCATCAAGGTGCATCTTTCTATCCTTTTAGAATCTTGAAATTCACATTTTGAATTTTTAGGGTTTCTCTGACCAACCCTAATCCAGCTCCAGATCTAGTTTTCAGCAAATCAAGCAGTAAGACCTAAATCTTTTCTATTTCCATTTGAAGTACTCTTTAAGATGTCTCACCACACCAAGCTTGAGGATAAGCTTGAAGGGGCTGATAAATTTTGAGCTTGCAATTATAGGATTGGGTTAATCCTAGAAGAGAATGAGTTGGACAACTACATAAAGGAAGAGGTTCCAGTTTCAGAGGAGGGTGAGGCTAAGGCCTTACACAAGAAGAACCTGGTCAAGGCTAAGAGAATCATTGCTGATTCTATAAAGGACCATCTCATACCCCATGTGTCTTCCCTAAATACACCTAAGGAGATGTTTGACTCCTTGACCAAGTTGTTTGAAGGAAAGAACATAAATCAGAAGATGACTCTGCGGAACCAATTGAAAGGGGTAAAGCTTCATAATGGAGAGACTATTCAATCCTACTTTTCCAAGGTCTCTCAAATCAAGGAACAACTTGAAGGTATGGATGAATTAATGGAGAATGGTAAAATTGTAATGACCACATTGAATGGCCTACCTAGGTCATGGGACTCCTTCATCCAAGGAATCTATGCAAGAAGAAAATTGGTCTCCTTCAGTAGAATATGGGAGGAGTGTTCATAAGAAGAGGCTAGGATTGTGGCCTGGGAAGAAAAGATGGGAAATGAATACCAAGCTCTCACAACACACACCAAGAAAGGTTAGTCCAAAAGAGAGCAATCTTATCACAAGAGAGCTCCTCGCCACCATCAATGAGATAGGAAAGACTTGAGGTGCTTTACTTGTAATGAGAAGGGACACTTTGCTTCAGATTGTCCCAAGAACAAAAGGAACAACAACAACAATAAATTCAACAAGAAGAGGAAGAAAAATAAGAAGAGATATCATGCTCATGCTGCTGAGGATGATGAACCTCCCAAGAAGAAGGCTAGAGCAGAAAGTGATGACTCATCAAGTGAAGATGAATGTGTTCTAATCTCTTCTCTCACAGGTACTATCTCTCATGGATTTAATGATTGGCTTATTGATAGTGGGGATTCTAAACACATGACTCGATTTAAAGAATCATTTATGGACCCATCTGAACATGAGTCACCTCACAAGGTGAAACTTGGGGATGACTATCAATATCCCATAAAAGGAAGTGGTGAAGATTCCTACAAACTAGACTCTGGGAAGTCTATAAAAATGCAAGATGTTTTATATGTACCTGGACTTAAGAAGAATCTTCTCTCCATATCATCATTGGATGCAAAGGGAATGACAGTTGCATTTGTGGATGGCCAAGTACTCATGTGGCCAAAGGGTAAGACCATAGATCATGCAGTAGTGATTGGAGAGAAAGAGGGAGGATTGTACAAATTGAAGGGACAACCTGAACATGCCATGGTACATGAATCCATGGAGCCAAGTGAACTTTGGCATAGAAGGCTTGCTCATGTGCACTATAGAGCACTACCAATTGCAAGTAAATTTGTAGAGGGTCTTCCTTAAATCAAGACAAAACATGAAGGTGTTTGCAAAGGATGTGCAAAAGGAAAGAACATTAAGAAGGTATTTGCAAGCAGTGAAAGCAAAGCTAAAGGAATCTTGGAAATTATCCACTCTGATGTATGCGGTCCAATTTCATCCAGTTCTCTGAGTGGGTATGTATACTATGTCTCTTTCATTGATGATTTCTCTAGGAAGAGTTGGGTTTACTTCTTGAAGAACAAAGATGAAGTGTTTGATAATTTCAAGGAATTCAAAGCCTTGAGGGAAAATCAAACTGACAAGAAGATCAAGACATTCAGATCCGACAATGGCGGAGAATTCACTTCAGGTGATTTCAAGAAGCTATGCAGTGATTCAAGGATTAAGAGGGAGTTGATTGCTCCTTACAATCCACAACAAAATGGAGTTGCAGAAAGGAAGAATATAACTATCATGGAAGCAGCATGGGAAATGATTCATGACCAAGATATCCCTATGCATCTATGGGCAGAAGCAACTAGGACAGCTGTATATGTGCAGAACAGAACACCTCACAAGATATTGGACAACAAGACACTAGAAGAGGTCTTCTCTGGTAAGAAACCTGAAGTCAGCCATCTCAGAATATTTGGTTGTCTAGTATATACACATATTCCAAAGGAAAAGAGGAAAAAGCTAGATCCTTCTCGAATGAAGCGCATCTTTGTGGGGTATAGTCAAAACTCGAAGGCTTACAGAATATACTTTCTAGGGTTCAAGAAGATTGATGTCAGCATGGATGTAACATTTGATGAGGACTTAGCCTACATCAAATCAAGGAATACACCTGTTGAAGATCATGAAGAACCAAAGGAATCCAAATTTCAAGATAGCACTATGAATAAAGTAATTCCAGATGCAACTCGTGAAATTGAAGATCCACAAGAACCTATAGATCCACCCCGTGAGAAGAACTCTCACAAGAGGAAACCTACATGGGCTAGAGAGCTCATCCAATATGCAGAAAGATATGGTATTCCAGAAGAGGAACACAAAGAAAGGAAAAGGACAAGGTCACACACTAGCTATGCTGCCTTGCTCTGTGACATTATGAACAAAGAACCTTCCAGTTATGAAGAGGCAGTGGAAAAGAAAGAATGGAAGGATGCCATGGTTGAGGAATACCAATCGATCATGAAGAATGATGTTTGGGATGTGGTCCCAAGACCATAAGGGAAGTCTGTTGTGACTTCCAAGTAGATCTATAAGATCAAGAATGCTGTAGATGGTAGCATAGAGAAATACAAGGAAAGATTTGTAGCTCATGGCTTCTCTGAGAAAGAGGGACTAGACTATGAAGAGACCTTTGCTCCTGTAGCCAAATACACTTCCATCAAAATAGTACTTGCTCTAGATGCAGTGATGAAATGGAAGAAACACCAGATGGATGTCAAGACAACTTTCTTGAATGGTGTAGCTGAAGAGGAAGTGTATGTGGAGCAGCCACTTGGTTTTGAAATGCATGATATGGAGTCATATGTGTGTGTTATAGCTTGAAATGACACCTCTCCGTCCGTGACAACACTTGTTTCCCTTGGTCGCATGACGACACTTCTTGAGATCAAGTTCAGTCACACAACAGGACAATTGTGGATGGAGGAGTCATTTGGGACACTAAAAATGGTTGAAATTACCTCATTCTTGACCCATTTGATGTATATGACCCTTAGGAACATTTTTCCAGACCAAACCATCTCCTGAAAATGAGCAGAAAAGCCTGTTTTTGGCCATTTTTCAATATGAGCGCGACTCTACTGTTATAATAGTAGCGTGTGTACGCGACTTTACCTCATTCATAGTAGCGCCCATTGCCATATGTACGCGACTTTGTCTACTATAGAGTAGCGTACACACTTGTTTTGGTCAAAATCTCGAAATTCGAGTAAGTTAAGTTGGTTGGGAAACCTCTTGAGTGGTTGTAACTTCTTTTCCTCTTCCTCACTGACTATATAAGGAGGGTAGAAGGGTCATGCAAGGGGAGCAAGCCTAATTGCAAAGTTATGCTGGAGGAATGGAGACCCTCATCCCCCTCTCTTGTGCTTCAGTTTTGGTAAACCCTAGTACAATTGCTTAGAGGCTGGGATCCTTGGAGAACGGAAGCAGGAGACCTTGAATCTAGGTTTCGTGAAGTGCCAAGCTTGAAGGAAGGTATAATTGTATGTACTTGCTTTCATTCATTAATAAAGATCAGACGTTCTTCTCTTTCCAAATATGACCTATTAATGTGTCTTAAGATTTGATCACTGTTTGATTATAGTTTGATGTCTCTTTCCATTATAGATATCAGTCTTATATATGTAGTCAAATGTATTTGAGAAAGGTATCAAGTTGTTTTGCAGGTCTGGGCATTGTGACACTGGGTAAGCATTGAAGAGCGAGGGAAGCAAAGCTAGGATCAACCTTCTGAATAAGGTGCCTACATATCTAAACCCTAATCTCTTCAATTATTTGTTATACTTGCAGAATGCTTGTAAGTCTATCTTTATCACCGTAAGTTGGTAGTTTCTCCCCTGAACTATAGGTGCATTTTCCCCACAACAGAATGGCGACTCCGCTGGGGAAAGCCTAACTGCTTAGGGGTATCCAAGGTCATTTCTTCAGTCTTGTTTGATGGTCTTTGTTCATTTTCTTGATTAGGATCAGTTAGTAGGCTCTGTTTGACCCTCCTGGGATTTTTACAGACCCTTCCCAGCCCTTGCAAACCTTTGTGGACCCAGTTTAGGGGTTTTAACCCCATTTTTTAGAGTTTTTTTTTTGTACGCTACTGTTTGTACCACACAGTAGCGCCCATACTACTATGAGCGCTAGTTTCCTTCATACACAGTAGCGCCCATACTGCTATGAGCGCTAGTTTCCTTCATATACAGTAGCGCTCAAAATCTGGGCTTGAAATTTTTGAGTTTTTGGGTTGTGGACCCAAATCTGGGGGCTGTGGCTGCATTTTTGGGGGTCCCTGATGACCTTAGGTCTGTGTTAAACCCCTGTAAGTGGTCTCCCATCCTTGTACTGATCCTACATTCATGATTTGAACCTCTTTTGATCAATTTGGGCTTGTTTGGAAAGTTTTGGGGTTTGTTGACTTAAGTTGGGGGGTTGTGGACCTGTTTGGTGTTTTGTACCCTAATTTGAGTCTGATTGAACTTGCTTGCCCCATTTCCACTGGATTTGAAACCTCTTGAGTCTTTTTGACCCTGTTTGTATCTATTTGAGTGAAATTTCTCTTTTAGGTTGGTTTCTTGTCCTCCCTTATGCTTTTAGTTTTTCTTTTGTAGTGAAAGCTCAAGTGTTTTGGCTGTTGTTCAAGACCTTGTTTGCATTGTTTACGTGCAGACCTGACTTTACCAAACCATACTTCTTCGTAGGTCATTTGCTTCATTTGGGTCTAAAAGTAGTTTTTGTACTCTTTTCCCAATATTTAGCATGCTTACATCAATAAGAATTTGAAAGTCATATTGGTAGCTTTTACTGTTTCATAAAGAGAACCTGAAAGTTTCTTTGCTTTGCTTTGATAGTAGGTTAGTTTCAGTTTTTGTTTCTTACCTTTGAAAAGCATAAAGAATTTTGATTCATTTTCTAAATAGAGTACCTTGCAAGTGGCTTAAACGATTTTAGAGTGCTTTGCATAAAAAAGAACAAGTTTTCTTTTGCATACCTAGTTGCTTCAGTAGCTGCATTCTTAGGTTTTGAGTTTAATTTTTTACATTTAGACTTTATTTTTACCCTTTTTTGCATTCAAAAGATAAAAAAATTGCATTTGCACATGCATTCTAGATCAGAATTTTAAGACTTGCATTGAAAAGAAAAAGATTTGTTTGGTGGTAAATATTTCATTTTCAGTACTCTATTTCTATTATAACCACTCTCACACACCCACTACCTTTTTGAGTAATCAAGTAACCTTTAAAATGAACTCTAATAAAATGAACTAGCAACATTTTCTTTTCTAGGTTACACTACACCAACTAGTCTTGGTTAGGATCTTGGGTTTAAAACACCTTAAACCACCCAAGATCACACATTGCGCAAAAATCGTAGTGAGACTATCATTAGGCAAACCCACCTCACTCAAAATTTGCCTGGGAGCATATGCAGTAGGTCAATGTGAGATCAGTTTGTGGGAATACCCCTCCTACTTTCTGTTCGAGCATACGCCAGGATCGGATTGCGTATTGGGGACTCTTTCGAGTTTCGGGCTTAGCTACCCTGCCCACGCTTTCTGATTCGACCGGTGACTGTTCCCCCAGGAGTTTTCGGTGTTGTGGTATCCTTAGTATCAGACTCTAGGTTCATACACAGGTGACAGCGGAGGGTATATCTGCTGTACCTAGGACAGACGTGGGAGGAAATCCCTTGCAGGTCTTTGGGAGGGCGGTTGGGTGATTCCAGCGCTTGCACCCTTAGTCATTGTATTGTGGACCCCGGGTAACTGTCCTTCATCCTTCGTTGATCTATTCTGGGCACTCATCATCCCAGACTCTTCTCCGGAAGGCATCTGTTTGCCTGGTTTGATTTACTTAGGACCTTTTTTAGTGGTGTGCTCTTTGTGCTACTTGTTTTTAGTTTGCCTTAGGGAACTTCTTGTTCATTTGAGCGAGAAACTATGTCTAGCATTCCGGCGAGTGCCAATCAAGGTACCCCTGTTCCGGGGGATCCTTGTGCTGTTCCATTCATTGGAAACATTGGTGCTCTCTTAATGGCTACTCTGAATCTTCCTGGATTCACTATTGGGCTGCCGGTTTGGTTGTTTTCCACTCCGAATGCCTTGCATGCTCCTGACGCTTCTTTTGTGAGCACCTCAAATCAAGAGCATCAGAACCCTGTGCCTCCTTTGCCAGTAACATCTTCTCCTCCTCCTTCTACCTCATGTGGCGAAAGTAGCAATACTAGTAACCAGCAGTCTAAAAGGAATAGACGGGGGAAGAATAGGAAGAAGATGCCAAAACAAGGGGGCAAGCACCCTGCCTCTGCAAATCATGCAGGCGGCACCCACCCAGCCTCTGGAGGTCATGCTGGGAGAAAACTTTTAGTCACTGACAATCATACTGAAAGTTTTTCTTCAACCACTGTCAGTCATGTTGAGGACACGTCATTGATCACTACTAGTCATATTAATGACAAGTCACCAGTTCCTGTGAGTCATACTGGAGACACCAGATCAGCCACTGCAAGTCATGCTGAGGGAGTTGACATTGTCGACAAACCCAACAAACAGAAGCTTAAGTTCCCTTGTAAGTTTTGCGAGGGAGACCACCTTACTTACTTGTGCCCTGTACTTCCAGAAGTGCAAAAAGTGTGGTCCTTAGTTCAAAAGTCTTCTGCTTCTGAGCAACCAGCCTCTGTGAGTCATGCTGGGGGCAAGCTGTCAGCCAATGCTAGTCATGTTGAGAGTACTGATGTTGTAAAGGAGTCTAAAGCGATAGGACGGAAACCAAAGTTCCCTTGTAAACTTTGTAAGGGAGATCACCTTACTCACCGATGCCCTGCCATTCCAGAGGTACGAAGAGTGTGGTCCATGTCTGAAGGAACCTCTGTTCTTGAGTTGTCTATAGATTCCCTGCAGTCAGATCAACCTTTGGTTGATAAAGTGGTTGAACCAATGCAATCTTTGGTCGACCCCACTCTTCCTTCGGAGAGTGAAGTGATTGAATCGATGCAATCTTCGACCGATCCCATCAGTCCTTCAGAGATTGATACACCTACTACTGAAGTCTTCTGCATTTCCAGTTTGGATGTTCCTGAAAAAGGGGGCACTTCATCTGTGCCATGTGAACCCCTACCAAGCCCTAGGATTGTTTCCTTTGATTGGAATAGTCTAGCCGAGCCTCGCCTTCCTTCTTCGACACCTTTCCAGATAAAGGTTGATATCGGGAACCATACGGTTGATCGATGCATTGTTGATGAAGGTGCTTCTATTAGTATCTTATCCGCTTATGCTTGGAGAGATTTGGGTTTCCCTAATATTATTCCAGCTGTTAATTGGCCGTTGACCTTCGATAGAAGACCTAGTGAACCGATCGGATTCCTCCGTCAGGCACCTGTTACCTTGGGTGGAAAAACAGTCTTAGTTGATTTTATGGTTCTAAAGGACCCTGTGGACTTTGATATGATCCTCGGGCGTGATTACGTTTATGCTATGCATGCTGTGGTGTCTACGCTTTTTTCGTGTGATGCATTTCCCTCATAACGAAAACATTGTCACCATCGACCAGCTTGCATTCGTTGATCCTCCTTATTACCCAACTGTAGACCAGTCTGATCCCTCGTCATTAGGCACTACTATGTCACATGCGCCTCATGTGGCATATTGTTCCTTGAGTTCAACTGCTACTGAGAAGAAGTCTCTGAGTTCATGCTTACCTTCTCGGGACTTGGTCCCAGCTTTTGACCAAGTGACATCTCCATCTGAATGTTTAGATATGTATTCTATCTGGGATGATATACTTCCTTTCGATGAAGTTTTCCTAGAGTCTATGGTACAGTCTGCCATTCACTTGGATGTTGATCCAGTCACAGTTATGTCCAGCCCCGGTTTGACCTTAAAGTCTGATCTTCCTACTGTTAAGTCTTTGGACTCTCCTATAGATCAGCAAATCGGTGTTCCTGCTGAGTTTGATTATGCTTCTAGAATTTTCAACTCCCGTGATGATGAATTTGTTTCTGCAGATTCCATCATGTCCTTCAACTTTGATCTTCATCCTGAATTTGATCTTTTTGATTGTAAGTCCTCGGGCTTGGGTACCATAGAGTCTTCATTCGAAGACTCTGCCTTGTTTATGCCTGCTGTTGATGATAGTGAAGTTGAAAGTATTTCTACCACAGTGACTTGTATCGGGTCTTTCCTTACATATGTTTTAGATATGATCCGGGTACTAATGTTTCTTGGAGACAGGATTCTTAGCTGGATGTATACTTGCTTACTGGTCCTTTTCGACACCTTGTGCGACCATGTCAGGTATATTCAGAACCTTGCATATAGGTTTAGGCTTCCCCGCTGTTATGTTGCATTTGAACCTTTTGCCATCCGAATTCGCCATAGGGTCGAACCTGTTGGATATTGGTGTGATAGCCATCTCTTTATGCATTGTGCACCAATCCGACAGCAGAGCCTACCTAACATGGGTCACCCTAGTCAGCACCCTTATGCCATTCTGGTGCCCATGCTGAGTTTTTCTCATAGGCTCGGGAGCCTTTTTAGATTTACCATGACTTTGAGAAGAAGCCTCATATCTTTCTTCCTCATATATTTCTGGCCACCCCTGATAAGGCTCCCATCTTTGTGTTCAAATTGCATATGCATCTATTATGATCCCGCTTGCGCTAATGAGCCTGAAGCCGGCTTCCACGCTTTTAGCCCATTGTATAAGCCTCCATCTCTGATCTCATTTACTCTAAGCCCTGTATCATTTTGCCTTTTCATTTTGACACCTTTTACCTGGAGGAGACACACCCTGAGTGTCCTTATCTTGCCCATGTTCCTTGCATTAGGCATAGCTTTGTTCCATGCGCTTGGAGCTAGTTTTGCATGTCCCTGACACTCGTCTCCTCCCATTTCGAGCATTCTTCTGCCTTCACTTCGAGCTCGTTAAAAACAGTAAGTAGGTTACGAGCAGTCTTCCACCTTTCCTTCGAGCTCGTTAAAAACAGTAAGGAGGCTACGAGCATTCTTCTACCTTCACTTCGAGCTCGTTAAAAACAGTAAGTAGGTTACGAGCAGTCTTCCACCTTTCCTTCGAGCTCGTTAAAAACAGTAAGGAGGCTACGAGCATTCTTCTACCTTCACTTCGAGCTCGTTAAAAACAGTAAGTAGGTTATGAGCATTTCTTTCATCTTCACTTCGAGCTCGTTAAAAACAGTAAGGAAGTTGTGAGCATTTTCCTATCTCCTTTGAGCTCGTTAAAAACAGTAAGGAGGTCATGAGTTTACTTTTCCGGACTCGTTAAACCTTTACGGAAAAGATCCCTATGGAGTTCTTTTAAGCCCTTTTCAGACTCCTTAAATAGGAAAAGTTTGCCGAGCATAGTTGTCTTTTCGGGCTCGTTAAAATAACTGAACCGACATCCACTTAGGTATAGAATTACCCCTTTTCCGGGCCTTGGTGGATAATTTACGGAAAAGGTATACTCTAGGTATACTCTTGTATGCGCTAGAAGAGTTCTCCTTTCATTGTTTTATACTTTTCCGGGGGAGGAGACTAATTGTACGAAAAAGGACATTTTGGAGTCTCTCTTTAGGGTTTTCAGACTCTCTAAATATGAAAATACCAAGCGAGCATTCACCTACTCGGGCTCGATATAAAATCCACGGATAGGTGTATAGAGGACTGTTTACGTTTTTCAACTCTATAAACAAGAAAACACCAAGCGAGCACATACCAATCTGGGCTCGATATAAAATCCACGGATAGGTGTATAGAGGACTGTTTAAGTTTTTCAACTCTATAAGCAAGAAAACACCGCCGAGCACAGACCAATCCGGGCTCGATATAAAATCCACGGATGGGTGTATGGAGTTTTCTTCTAGGTTTTTCAGACTCCTTAAATATGAAAATACCGTCGAGCATGCTCTAGTTCTTTGTCAAGCTCGTTAAAAAATGACAAAGGAAAGGGAAGGGAAGAATGTCAAAATATCTTTCAATATGATGGCAGCAAGTCAATTATCTCCTTTAACAAAGCACCTGTTTTGAGTCTATCAAACAAGTTGGGTTCTAGTGTTTGGCCTTAGGGTAAACTTGATCTCAGAGTTCTTACTCCTCCGTTTGGTTAGTCTTACAATCATATGGAGAATCTGTTAATGTCTCCTACATTGCAGACTTGTGTCATGGTCCCTTTGTGTTCAAAGCTGCCTAAGTCACTCTTGTGTCATGCTCACTGTTCAAGGATATAACCGGTGTCGGCCATTCTACAATTGCCTTGACCTCAAGTGTCGGCCATTCCTTGGTGTCAGTATGTTTCATCATGTGTTCAGTCCTACTCCAAATCAACTCATACCTTTTGAGTGTCCCTCGTGTTGGATGATGGAGGATGCATTAAGGCCTCCCTTCCAACGGACTTCTTCCCATCGACTTCAGCTCATTGTGCTCTGGGAATGAAGTTTAGAGTTTCGGTTAGTACCTTGGGGATTGCAGTCATTAGTGGCAGTTTCCCTCGCTATTGGATAGATGGGAATACATCAATGTCTCCTATCCGATGGATTCTTCAAGTGTTCGACGGCAAGACCACTTATTCGCACTTGCTTGAATGTACTAGGTACCTTGGGTTTCATTTTCATTATTGGTGGACACCCTCGCGTTTGTTAACGGTATACATCAATGACCGGTAATCAAACGATACCTCCCATGTTTGACATCAGCTCATTTATTCGCATGGATAGGTTTGTACCTTGGGTTGTTTTTGGATGAAGACCTTGGGATCCTCGATAGCATCACCTCATTTATGTTATCGCCCAAGTTGCGCAAGACTGAGCCACACTCTTTTTGGCTCTTGATGAGACATAGATCCAGCTTGTTCTCTATGGCTATGTTCTCCAGTTTTGACATAGATCCACCTTGTATTTATGTGGCTATGTTTACACTTATGTTCCTCATGGATCCACGCTTGTATTTTAGTGGCCATGATATATGCATCAGTATTTTGGACGATTATTGTATCCTCTTGGAGATCATGTTCCACCATTTGAACATGGACAGTTACCCCATGGATAAGTTTGTCTGACTTTGCCTTTGCTTTCAGGTACTTCATTTGAGCCTATGATTCTTGGTTTCTCCGTTCCTCCACGATTCAACTCTTTTTTATTTTTTATAATGTATTTCGGCCATCTTTTCCCGTACTCCCTCTGACCTCATACATTAGGGGGCATCTGTTATAGCTTGAAATGACACCTCTCCGTCCGTGACGACACTTGTTTCCCTTGGTCGCATGACGACACTTCTTGAGATCAAGTTCAGTCACACAACAGGACAATTGTGGATGGAGGAGTCATTTGGGACACTAAAAATGGTTGAAATTACCTCATTCTTGACCCATTTGATGTATATGACCCTTAGGAACATTTTTCCAGACCAAACCATCTCCTGAAAATGAGCAGAAAAGCCTGTTTTTGGCCATTTTTCAATATGAGCGCGACTCTACTGTTATAATAGTAGCGTGTGTACGCGACTTTACCTCATTCATAGTAGTGCCCATTGCCATATGTACGCGACTTTGTCTACTATAGAGTAGCGTACACACTTGTTTTGGTCAAAATATCGAAATTCGAGTAAGTTAAGTTGGTTGGGAAACCTCTTGAGTGGTTGTAACTTCTTTTCCTCTTCCTCACTGACTATATAAGGAGGGTAGAAGGGTCATGCAAGGGGAGCAAGCCTAATTGCAAAGTTATGCTGGAGGAATGGAGACCCTCATCCCCCTCTCTTGTGCTTCAGTTTTGGTAAACCCTAGTACAATTGCTTAGAGGCTGGGATCCTTGGAGAACGGAAGCAGGAGACCTTGAATCTAGGTTTCATGAAGTGCCAAGCTTGAAGGAAGGTATAATTGTATGTACTTGCTTTCATTCATTAATAAAGATCAGACGTTCTTCTCTTTCCAAATATGACCTATTAATGTGTCTTAAGATTTGATCACTGTTTGATTATAGTTTGATGTCTCTTTCCATTATAGATATCAGTCTTATATATGTAGTCAAATGTATTTGAGAAAGGTATCAAGTTGTTTTGCAGGTCTGGGCATTGTGACACTGGGTAAGCATTGAAGAGCGAGGGAAGCAAAGCTAGGATCAACCTTCTGAATAAGGTGCCTACATATCTAAACCCTAATCTCTTCAATTATTTGTTATACTTGAAGAATGCTTGTAAGTCTATCTTTATCACCGTAAGTTGGTAGTTTCTCCCCTGAACTATAGGTGCATTTTCCCCACAACAGTGTGCAGGTTGAAGACATCCTTGTATGGCTTGAAGCAAGCTCCTAGGACTTGGTATGGTAGGATGGACAGTTTTCTATCCAGTTTGGGCTTTACCAAGAGTAAAGCAGATTCCAACCTCTACTACAAGGTTGAGGAAGGCAATCCCATGATACTACTCCTATATGTGGATGACCTGTTTGTTACAAGAGAGGATGGGTTGATTGTCGAAACCAAGAGGAAGCTTGCAGCCGAGTTCGAGATGAAGGACTTGGGGATGATGCACTATTTTCTAGGCATGGAGTTTTGGTAGAGTACAGATGGGATCTTCCTTGGATAAGGGAAGTATGCAGTAGAGATTCTGAAGAGGTTCGGGATGATGGACTGCAAGGCCATGGCCACACCTATGGTATCAAACCTGAATCTTTTGTGTGATGCTTCATCTAAGCTAGTTGATGTCACGATGTATCATCAGATGATTGCATCCTTGATGTACCTGACAAATACGAGACCATATGTTTTATTTGCGGTGAAGACATTGAGCTAGTTCCTAACGGATCCGAGAGGTGTTCACCTGGTTGCTGTAAAGCATATTCTGAGGTACTTGAAGGGTACAGTTGATTATGGGCTCAAGTATGATGTGAATCAAAAGTTTAACCTCTAGGGTTAGGATGATTCAGATTGGGCAGGTAGTGCTACAGATAGGAAGAGCACTTCTAGGTGTTGCTTCAGTATGGGATCAGGTGTGATCTCTTGGTTTTGCAGGAAGCAATCCTGCGTAGGACTGATTACAACCGAAGCAGAGTATGTTGCAGCTTGTTCAGCTAGTTGTGAGGCAGTATAGCTGAGGAAGCTACTATCTAAGTTATTTGATCTACCATTGGATGCTACTGGTATATTTTTTGACAACTAGAGTTGTGTGATGCTATCTAAGAACCCATTGTTCCATGATAGGTCGAAGCACATTGAGATCAAATACCACTATATCAGGGATATGGTGCAGAGAGGAGTAGTGAAACTCCTATATGTTGCGATGGATGAGCAGGTTGCAGATGTGTTGATGAAACCACTAACCAAAGTGAAGTTTGAATACTTCAGAGAGAGGCTTGGTATTCTTCAGATTGAAGACACTTCAAGGAAGAAGTGATGGGACACATTTGCAGGAGCCTTTCCAAGCATGGTGAGAGGAGGATCCTTCCCATGGCTATGGATGTAAGCACTGTGTGATGAGAATCAGGACAGTGCTTTAGTTACTGCTTTGTATGATCAGTTGGATCATGTATTTATGTATGTATTAGGTAGATACTTGGTATGCATCAGGTAGATCCATTGTATGATCAGGCTGATCATGTGTGATGAGTATCGGGACGATGCTCTGGATGACATGTATTAGGATGATGCAGTGACGATGATCAGGATGATCATATGTGATAAGTATCAGGACAATGCTCTAGATGACATGCATTAGGACGATGTAGTGATGATGATCAGGATGATCATATGTGATGAGTCTCAGGACAATGCTCTGGATGACATGCATCAGGATGATGCAGTGACGATGATCAGGATGATCATATGTGATGAGTATCAGGATGATGCTCTGGATGACATGCATCAGGACTAAGCAGTGACTATGATCAGGATGATCATGTGTATCAGCATGATATGCATTAGGACGATGCTATGATGATGATCGGGATGATCATGTACATCAGGACGATGTATGGTGAGTATCAGGATGATACTCTGTGGCCTTGGACAGGTTTTGCAGATGAGCATATAATATTTCCCTAGGATATTTGCAGATACTCTTGCGAGGTTTTTCCTATGGCATATAATAGTTCGCTGGGAGATCTGGAAAATGCTCTTTTGAGGTTTTGCTCTGGGAGGACATATAATATTTCCCTGGGAGTCCGATAGGTTGAGCAATACGCTCGTAATTAGTCCTGGGATGCTCTTTTGAGGTTTTTACCTATGGCATATAATGTTTCCTTGGGAGATCTGATAGGTTGAGGAGTACACTTGTAATCAGTCCTGGGATGCTCTTTCGAGGTTTTTCCATGACCACTTGTAATCTTTCCCTGGGAGATCCGATAGGTTGAGCAGTATGCTCGTAATCAGTCCTGGGATGCTCTTTCGATATTTAATGATGACCACATGTAATATTTCCCTGGGAGATCCGATAGGTTGAGCAGTACGCTCATAATCAGTCCTAGGATGCTCTTTCGAGGTTTTATCCTATGGCATTTAATGTTTCCCTGGGAGATCTGACAAGTTGAGCAGTATGCTCGTAATGAGTCCTGGGATGCTCTTTCGAGGTTTTTCCATGACCACTTGTAATATTTCCTTGGGAGATCCGATAGGTTGAGTAGTATGCTCGTAATCAGTCTTGGGATGCTCTTTCGAGGTTTAGTGGTGAACACATGTAATATTACCCTGGGAGATCCGATAGGTTGAGCAGTACGCTCATAATCAATCCTGGGATGCTCTTTCAAGGTTTTTTGGTGGGGTAACATGTAATATTGCCCTGGGAGATCTTGTCGGTCATGCTTAGGCACATAAAGGATCCTGGGATACTCTTTCGAGGTTTTGTGATGTATGTAATCAGTCCCGAGGATTCCACAGTATGGCGAGTGATGATGAAGACCTACAGGTGGTGGGCCTACATCCAGCATGAAAAAGGGATATCTTTGTAGAACTTCCTATGACGAGCAGAATTCAGAGATAGCCCAGTGATTAAGATGTCAAGTATAGCAGTAGTGATGATGATGATGCTCCATGATCCAGTGATGATGATCCAGCTCTAGAATTGAAGACATGCACCAATATGTATTGATGAACTGTGTTCATAATACCTTCCTAGTTAAGAGGGAGTGTTGATGTATTTGTAACTTCAGAATATATTCTTCTATGTATTACATTTGTACTTTATTGTATATCCCACAAAGATGTATTATTCCTCTGATTGGAAGTGTCGTCATTTGTATTAGTAAGTGTCGTCATGTGCATCGACAAGTGTCATCATTTGTATTGATGGGTTATTAGACCACTAGTGTGAGGTCGACCCTAGTTAGCACATGTGGTTGGGTTATTAGGCTTGATTAACAAGTCAGCCCCAGTGGATTATTGGTAGGTCAAGTCAGTGTATAAATAGAGAGGTTGTGTCTCTCATTTATCTCATTCACTCACTTTTCAAGCTCGCATAGCTAAGAGAGAAAGTGGCGCAGTTGTGTAGGAGGAGAAGCATCTGCTAGAGACATCTTATTGGGTTTGATCATTGTGATCTTGTTTTGTGGCTTATCTTTTCCTTGAGGAAGTTGCGGGGTTTTTCACCTTCTTGGTTTTCCCCGGTGAAACTCTGTGTCTCTTGTGTGATTTCTTTTGTGTCTATGATTTATATGCTATAGAGATATGTTGTACATGTTATTCTCTTAGATATCCTTATGATAATGGAATGAAATTATCAAAAAATTAACACAAGCTAGATTGGGCAAGTTATATTTTTTGATTTGCTTTGATTGTCATATCTCTATTTTTTGTTACAGGATTGCTCAAAATTGTGTCTGCATAATCTCTCGTATTTCTAACTATTGAAAGAACACATCTATTGTGATGAAGACTAACACATTGCATTTACTAAGTTGAGGAGATGTGCATTTAGTGCGGAATAAAATGGATTTTTTGTGTAACTTTGATCTAGCCTCAAATGTGAATAAGCCAAACAAAGGAATAGTATTCCCATTGCTTATGTTGGTTCTAGTTAAGCATGAGCATGCATCATAATAGCTTGGAGCTTACGTAATAAAAGAAATCAACTAATAAAACACAGGTAGTTATACTCTCTCGAGTGAATCACCTCATTAAGAGTATTAGGTTAATTATGCATATTACCTAGTGTTTAATAGTGCTTATACTATTCACAGTAGTGTAATAGAATAGAGATTACTCATATATGGATTACATGTCTAATCACACCTATTTTAATATGAGTACTACCTATCAAATAGGGTAAGCATCATTAGAGCAATGCGCATTGGTTAGAATAACAACATACTACTTAGCTTGTTCATATTAGTGTAGAGAGATCATGTATTTATAGTAATAATTACAACAGTGATCAGTAAGCTTCGAGTATGAAACCCATTGGATATCGATTACATTCACAGTGTTGGATACGTAATGATCAAATCATAATAGGAAGGTGAACTATACCATATGAGTTAAGCTGCTTGATATAAGTGAGCTTAGATTTGTATCCATTACACATAACATGTAACACTAACCTTTTATATGATATGCCATTTGTAGTATCATCCTATCGTTTGCCTATATTCGCTATGTTATAGCTCATTCTGCAACCTCATTGTTAACTAAACAAATTACGCATAGCTTAATACACCAAGTACCATACTCAATGGGATTACTAGTATAATTCTTACCACCAATGTTCTAGTACCACGCATAGATTGACCGGTGAGAGCTTATCAAATAAGGACAAGTGATTGCATGGATACTACACATGGGGGGTAAGTAAGTCCATATTCATTACTAATAAACCTCTTCCTAAGATTGATAGAAGCTTTACCTATATGTGTATAATAACAATGGTAGCTATAGTAATCATAACATGGTAATCAACATGAGCATATTGGAAACACTAAGCTATTAGGGATAATACGTACGCTATTATTCCCATGATCTTACTATAGCTAAGCATTTACTCATAAATGAATCACACTATTTTACTAATATGACCTATTTCAATAGAGAGCTTTGTAATTATGTACTAGCTTTCCATATATATATTGCTATCATTAAGATAAGAGCCCCACCAACCCTTGGATATGAATAACACTCAGTAATTAGGGAGATACTGTGATCATTGTTCATAGTAAAACGTATAAGTAGTGTGTAAGCTTATCCTAATTACACTAAGCTTGATTCCCATTGTTCAACATGATTACATTGGGTATGATTCCTCCTTGTATCTATTATCCATAATACGTATGATTTTATACATGTAGTAAGATTATTATATAAGTCACACAACTTGCTAATCATGTCCAATATGTGAGTAATTAAATGGTACGGCATATTAAATAATATATCTCCAAGTTATAACAGCTTAGGTATTATGTTATCTATGTTTCCCTAATTATAGAGCTATGTTTAATAAGCATAGATAGTAACAAGAGCTATTTACTTTACTAATACAAGTTAGTAACATGATATAAGCACCAGTATTCCCCTAATATAGATCATTACTTCACTAAGATATGACAATATAGTATATTAGCTTACGCAAGTATTGACAATGAGCATACACCTTATACTGTAAACATATGGAATTATAGATGTGTTGCAAGTAGAGTCAAGTAAGCATGAAAGCTGACAAGGTTCTAGATATAGTGGTTATAGTTATAAAATACAAGCTTCATAACTATGAATGATGTTATACATTGTACTTATTATGTTCATTAGGGACTTGACGCTATTTATTCTATGTTAATAACACGAGCTTAAATAGAGTACTATCCAATATACCTTTAATAGTTTAATAGGAGTACTGTATATATATGTACATCTTGGATTCAAAAGCTTAAATAAGAATCAATACTAATCACTCATTACAAGCATATTCATAGTAATGAAACAATAGTTGTATCTACTATGTAAGATAGATAAGTACAAGCTCTAAGTTGGAACCATTGCTCTTATATAAGGTGATAGTAAGCCCAAATAGTAGTATGGAATGTGGTTATTCTCCGTATTCATGCGTTTATAGCTTAAATAAGAATCAATACTAATCACTCATTACAAGCATATTCATAGTAATGAAACAATAGTTGTATCTACTATGTAAGATAGATAAGTACAAGCTCTAAGTTGGAACCATTGCTCTTATATAAGGTGATAGTAAGCCCAAATAGTAGTATGGAATGTGGTTATTCTCCGTATTCATGCGTTTATAGTTAGCAGTGTGAACTAATGAGATACGTGTTAGTTGAACCAATGAAGCTAGTTTATATGGAAACAATGTAAGCATTATTTTAATAAGTACAACCCTAATATTGATCTATTATCCTTATATTACTAGTACATCATTAAGCTATTATAGATATGGGATCACTTATGTATAAGTATGTACATTGTACTGGTTCTTCATAGGTTACAAGTAAGCTCTTACAATAGAATGCAATCATAGATCTCATGTAGATAAAAGTAATCAATGGAGATGAATCATGTTATTTAATCTTGGAGCTTTTTTAGTAGTAAAGATACTAATAAGGTTATGCTTAGTCTTTTCCCCTAATCACATAACTTGTATTGGAATAGAATAAACACAGTGGAATCAGAGCCTTGTTAAATTATGTAGATTACTTGCTATGTCTGGGCTTTATAGCATGTTACTTCACAATATCGTGTAAAACTTAGATAAGCTCCTCGTTCATTATAGCTATTCCCTTATGTATATTTTATAATAAATATAAGGGAATATATTAGGTTATTATGCAGCTTAGAGCATATATTATAGAAGTTAGTATAACTCCATATGTTATCAATACTTATGGTCATGGAGCTTATTACAGTAATGAAACACTACTTACCATCATGCTTAATCAATCTAGGTACCTAATTCCATATATATGATGTACTGTGATGATAACCCTGTTTTTACTTATAACTAATACGTATGATTTAACATGTTACTATCTCTATTACTGGTATGATCTCTATATTATGGAAAACGAATAGTTATGAGTGTGCCTTTGTGGTATAGCTTTACCATTGCTTATGGGTAATGTAATTAAAAGCACTTCTATGTTTAGCACTCTTATCGGGTAGAAGCTATTATTAGTATTCACTTTTTATTGTAATATTTATTATGGGAATACATCTATCCCATTGAGTGAATAAGGGTAATGAGGTATTATAGTATTATTTAAGCTTTAACTCGTATAGATATAATAGGGAAGATACATACCATATCACTAATATGAATACATGTTTGCTTATTAGGCTTAAGCGTATCCAATGCCACTAGTTATAGCCTTGTTCTGATATTGCTTATATTATGCCCATTCAAGTATGGTGTTTAATTGATTGTTGTAATTCACCTAACCTGCTAGCTTGAGTTAGCCGCATTGGTTCAACCATAAATATATTTATCCTACTTAGTTAATTTGGGCAGTGTATAGTAGTCAGATTAAGTATATCTATGGGAATAATATTATACCATATTAAGTATATCTAGGGAATAATAGTATATCATATTATAGATAACCAATGACCAAGTACAAGGATGAGACTCATGGTATACCAACGGGATTAAAAGGAGTCGATAATGCTTGCTACGATACATGGTTATAGGATAAACACAGTTTTTATCACCCTTATTATATGTAATGCTCATACCTATTAAGCTTGTACTAATATGTAGCATGCTAGTGTAATCATAGTTATAAGCTTTATATAGACAATATAACAATGTTTCCATCAAGCATGTTATAGCTTAAAATGACACCTCTCAGTCCGTGACGACACTTACATTCCTTGGTCGCATGACGACACTTCTTGAGATGAAGTTAAGTCACACAACAGGACACTTGTGGATTGAGGGGTCATTTGGGACACTAAAAATGGTTTAAATTACCTCATTCTTGACCCATTTGATGTTTATGACCCTTAGGAACATTTTTCCAGACCAAACCATCTCCTGAAAATGAGCAGAAAAGCCTGTTTTTGGCCATTTTTCAACATGGGCGCTGGTACATAGGCATGATAGTAGCGTGTATACCCTACTATGCTTCATTAAAGTAGCACTCACCTCCACCTGTATGCTACTTTGTCTACTATAGAGTAGGGTACACCCCTATTTTGGTCAAAATCTCGAAATTTGAGTAAGTTAAGTTGGTTGGGAAACCTCCTAAGCGGTTATAACTTCTTTTGCTCTCCTTCACTGATTATATAAGGAAGGTAGAAGGGCCATGTGAGGGGACCAAGTCTATAACATTGTTATGCTGGAGGAATGGAGACCTTCATCCCCCTCTCTTGTGCTTAGTTTCTGATAAAACCTAGCACAACTGATTAGAGTTTGGGATCCTTGGAGAACGGAAGCAGGAGACCTTGAATCTAGGTTTCATGAAGTGCCAAGCTTGAAGGAAGGTATAACTTTATGTACTTGCTTTCATTCATTAATAAACATCAGACATTCTTCTCTTTCCAAATATGACCTATTTCATTTGTGTCTTGGATTTTATTACAGTTTGATTGTAGTTTGATGTCTTCTTCTATTATGAATATCAATCTTATATATGTAGTCAAATGTATTTGAGAAAGGTATCAAGTTGTTTTGCAGGTCTAGACATTCCGGCATTGGATAAGCATTGAAGAGCAAGGAAGGAAAATCTAGGATCAACCTTCTGAATAAGGTGCATACATCTCTAAACCCTAATCTCTTCACTTATTTGTTGTACTTGCAGAATGCTTGTAAGTCTATCTTTATCACCGTAAGTTGGTAGTTTCTCCCTTGAACTATAGGTGCATTTTCCCCACAACAAAGAAGAGTACAAGTAACTGGTAGTTGCATAGGATAGAATGATGTGCTTGAATCCCATACATGTAGATCAGCCTAAAAAAAATAAAAATTATTACCAAGCTTCCTTGTAACTCACTGTAAGCTGAGCTTGATTAAGTGAAATGACTGAATCCATACTAGTTAGAACACACATAGAGCTAAGAGTAACGATTGATCTAAACTGGTATGAATGAATATAACTTATTACGTAATAAGATCTTACATTTATTACAGGTGTGATTTAGTACTACATGTAATTGAATATAATTGTATTACTAGCTAAGCTTTAACAGTATAAGAGCTTATGTATACCGAGTAATTCTTACTGACCTTTCTGTGATTAAACACCATTGATAATTATGATTAATAGTACATATAGTAGGTTTCATATTAATATGAGTGCATTACTATATATGATGTCTAACTCAATACTGGTCATTGATTGGTTACTATGATTGACATATGAGTTCCATTGAGTGAACTAAGCTCTTAGTACTCTAGTAAGCATATACGTTTAAAGAAAGCTCTATTCCTAAGATGATACGCGTTTGCATTCTACTTAAGATACATATTGTTCTTCCTTATATTGAAGTAATCCCATTTAACCTGTTTAACACTAGAAGAATGTTGTAGTTTCATTACACTATTAGTATTGATATCATATGGATCTAAAGGTGAAGTAAGTCCATGTATTATCTGTAACTATTAGTGAGCTTCATGCTAGTCTATCATATTGTAACAGCTATAAGTAACTAAGAGGATTCAATTACACTAATAGCTTAGATAAGAAGAGTACTATTTTAATATCATGAAAAGGGGAAATAAGTACTCATAATTCAGCATGCTTAGATGAGATAGTGAAGCAATACCCTTTATAAGTATAGTATGAGTATCTATCATAACCAGTATCATTATGGGCCTGCCATTTTTGTAGCAAAATAGAAGTTCCAACAATGAAAGTCTAGGCTTTCTTAGCATTTGGGGACACTGGTTTCATCTGAGCTAAGGGCTACCAGTCAACATTTTCCATGGAATATAACTACTGAAGCTCAATATAGGCCAACTTATAAGTGGGTTTAAATATATAAAATCCTTCTTTTCTTGAATGGATGCCTCATGGAGAGCATTCAGCTTATCATCCATAGCCTATATCTCATCATATTTTGCCTACTACTAAAAAGGATTTACAAGTGTTGCTACCTATGGATGGATGGAGCTTGTTAATTGATTGATAACACTCCTACTCCTTCCCTAACGAAACCAAGTTAAACCTCTGCTCTTATATAATTATATAATGATATGAGTACGATATGAGTCTTAGAATTGAAATAAACAGCAAGCCTAAAAAGCAACCGAGCATTTCGGGTGGTGAGTAGGTGCTCAGGATATATCAGTTTTGAGTGCCCTCTATTATGATTGATCCTACTCCCTGTCTTCTACACCTCCCCTTCCTACTTATATAGTATACCTCCTCAAATCTTAGTCTACACCCGTTATTAGATACTAATAGGTTTTCTAATCTCTTTTGAATCCCCCACCCTTTATCATGAAGTGAGCACCCTATCCTATATAAGCTAGTCAAAAACTGAAAAGACTGATCTAAATCGATAGATTCATTTTTTAAAAGTAAATAAATAATGATGGTCCACCCTCTATTCATCATGTTGTCAAGAAATGGAAATAATAGACCTCTATGCCCTGAGGTGATATGTATGTGAAAATGTTCTTGATAGATGGGTGGGTTGTGGTTGGTTTTCCTTACCGCCAGATGAATGCATGTTTGTGATATTCCTATTTTTTACTTATATATATTATAATATGCATTCTTTTATGTTCGAGAGTAAACAATTAGGGGCCGCCTATAATTTGTATTTTCATCCATTTTATTTCAATACTCAATTGATGAATCCTTTTAAATAGGGGGAGCTAGCGGCTCAAGTCCTATAAACAAGTCCTACCAGATAACTCTATATATGAGAATATTCCTTGAGAGATAAAGGACTAGACTACACCTTCGAACATCTTTAGAAGAGTGCTCATGATCATGGATAGATTTGGTTGAAGGAAAAGGGATGAGTGAGTGAACTAAGATGAGAATGAAATGGAAATTTAAAAAACACTTTGATATAAATGTTAGAGTTAGCACTAATAAAGAACACAAGTGATCTGAGGAGTGCTTAATAAAGAGCACACTCAAGCAGATCTTAGGATGGAGGATGGATTTATATTGAGCGATTGTTATAACTTTAGAAAAACGGTAAGGTACTGATCCTGAGCTCTGCGAGTTTGGAAAGATATTAAAGGTCAAACTTTAGCTCTGCAAAGGGGATAACCTTATTCATTCTGTTGGATAGGCAATAAGGTGTTGGCTCTGTCGCAGTTCTGGAAGCCGAAGTGAGAAGCTGGGTGAGGTGCCTTCAGTTGATCAATGAGGAGCTTCAATAGGGCCCTTAAATCAATCGATGATGTCTCTCCTTGACGAGTCCACCTCCCTATATATAATTAAATAATACTCTTTGATGGTCGGTTAGAACCTTATCCCTATTCAAAGAGCTTAGGTCCCTATATGTAAGTAATAGGTATTCGAGGGATGACAACCAGGCATCGAGAGGCAGTTTACATACCTGGTATTGGTTGGATCTGTGCTTCAAGGTTCTCTAACCAAATCCAGAATTGGTGAATTTGTTACGGCACTGTCACTATTGTAGTTTCCTTCCTAACCTACACAAATTATGAAGAACCTTGTCGAGTTCGGTTGAGCGACTAAAGGCAGAGGAAATAACTGGTGTGTAGCTTTGGTCCCGACCCTTTCTTCCCCTCAATAACGAGCTGGGGGTCACTATTAAAGCCTATTAATTAAAGCCTATTAAAGGTTATTAAAGTAAAGGCTAAAGCTATTCACTTAAATGCAATTTAAAGGGGAAGGAAGGAAGGAGGTCCCGGTTGTTGCGAGGCCTTGTCAATGGTAATTTATCCTCTATAAAGGTGGCCTATTGGGTGGTAAATCCTCCTCTGTTAACCTAGCCTTTTTATATGGTAAATTGTCCTCTATAAGGGTGGCCTTACTTGGTAAACTCCCCTATATGAACCTAGTCTTTATAATGGTAAATTATCTTCTCTTCACCTGGATTTCTAATGTGGTAATTTACTATGCTGCTAGACCTGGCACTGGGACTCCAACTAGTTATGATATTTTAGCAGGATAGGCTAGATTAACTGCTCGACATCAACAACTACTTTTACCCAGGTTCTTCAGCTACTGAGTCAACTTCTTACGCTTAGTTTGCCACTATTACTATTGTTCAATATGAACCTTGCCCAGGATACGATGATTCAGTCTTACCAACTGCTTTAGAGGAAGAGCTTTAGTTAACTCGGTTAGCTCATTCCCCTGGATTCCTAGGCGCTTAACCATCTCTCCAACAAACAGCTGAGGATGCCCAAAGCAAATACAGCTAATTACTTAAGTCCTATTGTTAAAAGAATCAATGCATTTCAACTAGTGATGCTACGGTATTTGCTAGTGCTCCAAAAGTATATGCTCGGGGTGCCCGTGTTTCCACTCCCCCTCCTTTTTTACCTATGCCTATGGGTGCTGGTGAATTAATGGATTCAAATATATAAAGAATAACTGGAAAGGGGTAAAGGTCTAAGTAGTCATTTTTACACTGAAGCAGGATCTTATATTCAATATCGATATGCACTGGGATCTTACTTTTAAACATGATAAACTATATCTACCTTTGACTTCACTCTAGGTGACTTTGCTTATGATGAGGCTGATACCTGTATTTTTGGGGGTTCTAGGTAAATAATGGGATCAGTTGGTTCAAACGCATTTGCAGATGATGGTGATGGGTCCCAATATTTTTATCCTGATGGTTGTAAGGTGATTCCGTATCTTAATGAGGAGGTGGTGGGGCAGAAAAGCCCTTCTTCCTCGTAGTTAAGATAATATGTAATACAATCGGACTTATGCCTGGCTCCCCCTACCCCCTGAGCTAGAGGATAGGGGATTCAAATTAGAGATGTATATTTCCTTCAAGAACTTATCTCATTTCCCGTCGATAGCTCATCTCCTTGGCATAGCTTTGCTTCTATGTTCCAATGTTTTCTTGTCCATAGGTTATCTGTTCCAGTGCCAGAGCCAAGTATCCATTATAGTGCTAGCTATGTCTGCTGCTGTAGGGATGGATAGTGGTGGCTATTCTAGCGATAACAGTGATAGATGTTGTTAGAGCTCTTACCTTGGTAAGGTATCAATGAGAGCGTGTGAAAGGAACCAAGTCTTAATAATAGCGGTAGGTAGGACTAGCCCCTACCGATCGAAATGCTAGGAATAGTGACGGTGTAGGTCAAGTCCTTCCTTACTTGATCATATTAATTGTATAAATGATAGGTAATATTACAGCCCGTAAAATTATATATCAATAATAGCAATAGCGATGGGGCCTATAGACCAGTTATTACAGTTTTCATGCTAGGATTTTTATGATCCATATACCTGTGCAACCGTATAATGGTATGACTAGTATATATGAATTAAAGATAGCACTAATGGTGATATAAATAAGTAGCTGATAGCAAAGCAAGATCTTCAAGCAATGGGTATGCTCCCACCTAGCCTAGAGTGAATCCTTCCCCATCCCTTGCCAATTCCTTCCAAGCTAACCTCCTTCCCCATCTCTTGCCAATCCATTACAAATCATATGCCCAAGATAGATGCCAAGCACGGGAGATATGGACTACCAATCCATCATCCTTTCTAACTAGCTTATATACTGGGATTTTATCTCCATCTTTCTTTTTTTATATGCCGAGTTTTCCAAGTGACTAGCTAGCATTATAGATTATATAAGCAAATGCAATTTCCCATTCCAGACATCGAAAAGGGATTTCTTAACCCCATCTATAGATCTATAAGGGACTATACTGGGGGAGGTCCGTGCTTTTAGTTCGGAGGTGTGTTACTCATCAAATAAAGGGACCTACTCATCACTGAAGTGTTTAACAAGGATTAGTTTTAGGGATGGGAGTGCTTCTGCATTTTAGGTTCAACCTGATATAAGTAAAACCTCCCTTGTGAGTGAATATAATGAATGCCTGGCCAATCTGCCATTGTGAAAATGAATGCTCCCCAAACCTAAGTTTCCAAGTATCTTATCTTTTTGGTTTGTTCATTTGGATTTTTGAGGGCACTACTCCCCTTCACAACAATTCCTTTCATTACTATCTTTCCCCATCCTCCATTGTTGTTACATTTCTCCCTTTGATTCCCTTTGAGAGAATCGTTTAAACTAGCAGTCTCCTTGCTTGTGCTGCTATTGTTCTTTACATTGTGCTTTCTAGCTTAAATAGAATTCGATTTATTCCTAACCATATTTTCCCACAGAGGTACTTAGGTGTGGCCAACCAAATCCTTTAAGCATACAATCTTGGAATAAATTGAAAATTCCATAAGGAACAAAAGATCTGGATTCCTAATGAACCCATAAAAAAAGTTATATCTGCTTAGGCAGAGGCCTTGGCTACCGCTAGTGGAATAGTAACTAGAATGAAGGCCAGGAAATAAAAAGAGTAATAAATAGAATATTATGAGGAAGAAAGGTTTCCTCCCAATAAGTATAGCAGAAATCCCTTAAGAGAAAAAAGAGAATAGATGGCCTCTATGGAAAAGGTGTTGAGCCTTCAGACCACTATTGAGAGTTCTTTCATAAATGCACCATTTTAAATCCTAGGAAATAGTAAACCAGATAGTGATATTGGTGTGGTTTCTCATTCCCTTCTCACCAATAATGAATATGGTCTCCTGGAACTGTAGAGAACTGGAGAGTATAATAAATGTAGAGGCAAAAAAATATCTTTAAATAGGATAATGTCTCTCAATCCTTCTAACCTAGGAGACTAAAATGGAGGTGAAAGAAGCACTTTAGGAATCATAGTCAAAATATGAAAGCAAAGTGAATGACGTGCAATCAGCACAAGAGGAGCCTTAGAGGGAATAACCACCTTATGGGATGCTAGAATATAAAACAAAATAGATCTGCAAGAGATGCAAAATTGTATAATGGTATCCCTATAAAATAAAGATATAAAAGAAATTCAGAAAGTATGCAATGTCTATGTTCTAGTTCAATATAGGGAAAAGCTAAATTTAATAAATTAGTCTCTATTCTAAAATATTTGGGCCTAAGCCGCAGAACCATGGTAGCTGGAGATTTTAATGTAACTCTCTCTCAAAGGAAAATAATAGGGGTGTTTAATAGGAACTTTCCTATGGAGAAGCAAGTCCTCTCACTGACCGTATCATAGCCAGTGATAGACCATGGGATAGATCACTATGAATTTACCCAAGATATGAAGTATAAATGCAATCTATGCTAATAAAAGAAGAGAGAGTTTTATACCTTTTTATGATGGTTATCCTATTGTAATCCTTGGTGAGGAAGATCCCAAGATCCCCCTAGCAACTTATTCAATATATCACCTGCACACAAGACAACAACTACACCCTTCTAAATTCCATGGCATAAAGATAAAATTTATTAAATCAGATCTAATCTAATTGCTCAAGGAAAACTGGATGTACTAATACTTGAACATGAATTTAGGAAAACATGAAGAGAACAAGAATTGGAGGGAGAAAGAACCACTATAGATCTATATTAGATAATTAAATAGTACAGCAAGTAATACATTGAGATCCTATTGTTTCACTCTCGAGCTCCGAGCTCCTGGTGTTCCTCCTTAGCCTTTATCACTTAGCAGAAATAAGTGAGACAATCCCCATATCACAGTAAGGGCATAATAGCCTACCTCACCTAGGATGATTTTCTATCAATTGTTGATGCCCAACATCCCACTAACTCAAGATGGCCATAAAACTCTCACTCTATTTAACCAACATGATTATCTATATGTGTATGACGATCTTGATGTAGAAAGTTAGGGATGTTTCTAAAGTCAACCGGAGAGAAAATGTCTTCTTGATACTGCTCCATAATAATGCACTATGTTCACACCAAGTCATTCCAGTGGAGCAATTAGATAATTAACTTTAAATATTTTATACTACATTGCATGGGATTATCTACACACAACAAGTCTAAACAATTTATGAGAAATAGGGGTTTTATCCCTTCAGCGGAGTCCCCATGTGAGAATAAAAATATGCATTTAGAGTACTCACAAAAATCTATTTTTACTTTGACATTTTATAAAAAGTAAAAAACGTTAGTGTCCAAATACAAATAAATTTCTGACCTCTATAAACATACAATGAATGTCCGGAATAGACTCAGATCCTAGATTCTCAAGGATCCTACGAGAAGAGAGATTGTTTAATTTCCTTTGAATAACCTTCTCATGTTTAGGAATGAAATCAAACAAGCCTACATAATTTCCTCTAGTTGAATACCTTTGTAAATTACGTGACAGTGGAGTTGCAAGATGGATCAAGTCTAATTTTATATTTTATTGGACTAAAACTCAATCAAAAAGTTTAAGCTAAAAAAAACTAAAAGAAAAACTAAGGTAAGTCGAATGCAACAATTAGTGTGACACATCATTCTACCATAAGGACAAAGGAGAGAAAGTACTAACCACTTTTTTTAGGGTAAAATAAAGAGAAGCTATAAGAAATAATGGGAGCAACAAATGAAGACGGAAGGGCACTATATTAATTAGTATTTACAACTAATTAAGTAGCCTAGACCTCTTGATTAATTAGTCTAATCGAATCAATTTTTAACAACAACGAAAATTAACAGCAAATTCACAAAAAAAAGTTAAGCTAATTATGGTTGAGTTACCAATTACCTTTATCAACTTAATTAAACTAAATTAGGAAGATTAAAAGAGATGAACAAGGAAGCAAATCACCTTGAATACTGTTGATGTTGGTTTCGAGCCCTCTTGGTTGAGAATAAGTGTGCCCCAAGCCTCCTTAAGAGTTCTACTTGTCTTTATTGAACTTGCGCAAGGAAATACAAGTTCCTGCAAAACAATATCTTCCTAATATACAATACAATTCAATGATGAAAGTAGATCTACCATATAGATAATCAAACAACACAAAAATAAGATGTAGACAACAATACCTGTACTTATCAAAATACGGGAGTTGGGTGCTGAAATATCATTGGAAATCATTTGTAATGGAGTCCTAAGAGCTTGCATCATAGAGACTACACTATATTGTAGAGATTAAATTGTATATGAACTCAAAGAGTTTTTAGAGTGTATTGTAAGCCAATTGGAGAGACTATAACCAAGATTTATATTGTCTGTCGCATTAGCTTATGGAGACAAATTTTCATGAGTTTTATGCAAAACTCATTATATTGAGATTAAAAGGAGAGATTATAGACCATCTTGTACAATTTTGCTATGTTTTCAAGCTAGCTTGATGTAGTAGATTATATTGTAAAGTTCGTAGACTCAACTACTGTAGAGATTGTTATCGCAAGTATCTTGAGGACCATGAGGAGTAGCTAGCGACATAAATTTGGTTTCAATGGCCTTGACACTATAACCACACATCAAAACAATCATAAAATATTTTGTGGTAAATGACTCATTATTTCAGTTTTAGAAGTCTGCAAATTGTTAATCTGCTCTAGTTCATCATTGGTACTTTTATTGTCCTTCAAGTGTCAAATAAAATTTGATTGTAATCTACAAGTCTGATTTTACTTGGGTGCACTTTCGATTGAACTCGACACCCGTTTCATTTTCTGAGTCAAATTCTTGTTGTTGAGTTTTGTTTGTAAAGGGTGGAATTGTAAGAAGCCCTCAATCACATGGTGAAATTAAATGGTTTGGTAGAGTTACTTGACACTCTACTTCTCTCCTTTTTTGACAACACTATCATTGTCGACAAGATTACTCTCACTCAAATTCAGAATTGTGTGCAAAAGTCACAAGACACACTTGAGTTTTTATAGAATGAATTGTAGCTCATACGAGAAAAAAATCTTTTTAAACTTGTTCAGGTTCAGAATAATCCTCTTTATGATTCTATTATGAAGATTGCACATATTGATACCACTTCAGAAGCACAGGAGCAAATCAATGGCACCCCACCATAATTGAAAGAAAATGAAGATGAAGTTATGCATACAAAGGTTTTGCTTGTTCAACCCAAGCCCATCATCAGACCATGGTAAGAGATCATCGACAACAAGGACATAACTGGTCTTGGATACGTTAAGGAAGTGACAATTCACTTTCCTAATTTCTCCAAGCCCATGTAGTTTTAAAGAGTTGTATTCCTCAATGAGAATTCATCTTCATCCACATCAGTTTAGAGTTCGACATGTCAACACTGTGATCGAGTTGGCCACATGAAATATCATTTCTTTTATCTTCACCCTTGTAAGCATTGTGGAAAACATACACACTCATCAAGTAGATTCTTTAGTTTGAAGAAACATGCAAGAGAGAAGGTTCTCTATAATTGGATCGCTTCTTGGAAATGGTCATCAATAGACAAGAAGATTTATAAGTTATACCGAAGAGTTCATTCATGAGAATTGAAACATGTTGCAATTGAGACATCTTCTTCTCCTCACATTGCTCCTGACAGGGGGGGATAAAGACTGTTAGTAACAAGCAAGCGAGTACAAGCAGGCTAGAACAAGTGATCCTATGAAGAGCTATGTTTGACTGAGCTCTAGAGTTCATGGTCATCCTTAAAACATGCATATTGAGATCACATTCATTTAGCAGAAGCCTCTGCAAGCTTCTAGTTAACTTGGAACAAGGATTTTAATATGGAAATGTTCAACAAGTTGCAACTATTCACTTCCTATTTTCAACTCTCCAGTTGGTTTATGGTCAGTCTAAAACCACCATTCTAGACATAACCTCCGATCCTTCGAGCCAAGTTAGTTCCATAGAACCTATGAGCGAGTGTTGTCTCCAAGTTCAAGAGTTTGTGGTTAGTGTTAAACCACACACATAGTATAATATTTCAGTTTCTTCTCTCCCATTTTGGTTGATGGTCAACCAAAACCATTCCTTCATAGGGATCTTGTATTTAGCAGAAGCATGTGCAAGATTCTAGGTAACCTTCTTGGTAAAGGATGTTCAAGATGTAAATGTTCAACATGTGGTAGTTGTCCACTTCCACCTATTCAACTCTCTTATTTTTCTTGGACTCATATACACCCTTTGGATTAACAGTGGTGTCAAGACCAAAAAATTGTTCACTAGGTCATCTCCCTAGTCACATGTTAGAACAGTAATCCATACTTAGTACCATAGTCCATAACCTTAGTCAATTTTATTGCCACATGTGCATTATTACACCATAGTTTGGACTAGGTGACTTTAGTTGGTCAAATACCCACTTTTGAGAGTGTTCACACCCATTTCTAAGCAAACCAGCTCACCCAAACTCTAGTTTTGTCCACAAGTGTTTCCTCATTAAATGAAGGAGCACTCTCCTTCATTGAATTGGGGAATCTCTATTGACTAGGAGCGCTTCAGTGGATTTTGCCCATTTTTGGCTAGATTTGGAGCATTTATTGCTTCCTTGGACCTCCCACACACCTCTATTTGCTCACCCACGCATGCCTTGGCCCCATTTATGACCCAGCATGCTTCAGCCACCTTCACACTAGAATTCATGACTGTTTGGGATAATTAGGACTGAGTTGGACCCACCTAGGGGGGATTGAGGCCAATTTTTGCAATTTATCTTGTACACTCATCTTGAGCTATCTAATGCTCTCAAATTTCTCCATGATGTAATAAAAACCTGTTCTAAACATTTTCACATGTGAGACAGACTAATAATGCAAAGTTTCAGTTCACATTGTGTGTAAAGTTTTCTTCTTTTAAATCTATTTTGCTGGTTATTGCAAATCATTCGATTTTGTGAGGTTCTCCATAGTTCCAGGATCTACCATGAATCAAAATAATCACATGGTATCATATCCTTGTATAGTTAGTGAGTGGCAGATCATTCCTTAAGCATTTGAACTGCATTCCAGTGAAGATTTCCAGATAAAAATCGAGTGTTTTTTGCAGGTGTTTGTAATGTCCCGAATTTGGAATTGGGTCACAATGGCCTAATCACATTGTCCCTATTCAGTAGAGTTTGTCAAATTGATGCTAAAGTTCAAATAATTGCCAAGGAGGAAGATTACTAGTTTCCTAGGTTTGGGGTGGAAGCTTTGGGATTTGGAATAATGGGGATAATAAATGATGTTTGAACATTAGAGTGGCATAAATATTTAATAAAGGAGCTAAATAAATATATACAAGTGAAAATCAAAGTGGCAATTGATCATGAAGACACATGGAGGAAGTGGGACCCACATATGGCTAGATTTCCCCACTACACTTGGCATCATTCTCTCACCAATTCGAATTCAAGGTGAATAGTAACATACTTGGGGGATTCAAAAAGGTATTATTCATGGCATGACTCATTCAAGGTCGAAATATAGAGGAATATTAACTCCCATGGAAGAGGAAGAGGCAATTTGGAGCTAGTGAGACACTTGGGCTAGATTCCCTAGCTCTATGACAACAATGATGAAGATGCTATGACACCTATCACACAAATCAGACCTAAAGGCTGACATATGACATATATGACATGTAAGGGCTAAAAATAGACTCCAAGAGGGCGCTCAAGGGTGTGAGGGCAGCTAAGATGCTTCCACATGTGATTTGGTGGAAGAGTGAGACTAGGAATTGTTGTACAAGTGGCATTCTTTGGAATCTCTTCCCAACTTGAGTTGGCATGAGTATATTGGAAGGAATTCAACCCATGGAGGAAATTAGAACTTTGTAAATGTCAATAACAAAGAATGAAACTAGCTTTTGATCATTTGTAGAATTTGCAATTGCATTTGTGTAGAGGGAGAGCTAGTGGATGACTAGTTTCTTACCTTAGCCAATTTCGATGGTGAAAGATTCCCATCCAAGTTGGTAATTGTAAAGGCCATTTAGACCTTTCATTTGGATATTTAATGGAGTATTTATTTGTAGGTGTAAGCTACAGGGTAGCTCATGGTTTCTTCTATTGCAACACATTCTCTCAACCATTTCCAGTTTTGATGGCATATTCTTGATCCTTGAGGGAGGGCATTTTTGGTGAGCTATTGTACTCTTTGGGGGAGCTTCTCATGCCCCATTTCTTTTGTAATATGAATTAAATACTCTATTCTTCATCTCCAAAAATTTTCAGGTCGAAATTCGAAGTAGAAATGTATAAATCTCAATTTTAATGGAAGAACAATGCCATTTCCCCACTACCTTGTTGTGAGCCAATGTATTGACTATGATTTCGAATGAATGGATTATTATATGATGAATTTGTGATTAATGTACTTCCATGTATGTATTTTAAAATTTTCATGTACTATACTTGAGCATTTGAAGTATTTTTACTCAGTTTAATTGCATTGGGAGAAGAAATAGTGCTATTTCCCCAAGGGTCGAATTGGTGATTTTTGCAGTTGAATGGGAGAGGGTTGGAACAGATATAATAATCAATTAATGGTGCACATGAGACCTTAATAAAATACTTAATACATTCCCTACCTCTTTTCAGAAATTTGAGTGGGTTTGGAGGCATGTGGGAAGCCATTTTCAGTACTAACCCCAGGGGGATTTGAACCCCAAATTACTAGTAAAATTGCATACTTGGTCCAGAATCTTAAGAGAGTTTTCAGAGGTATTTTGGTGGCCATATATCATCCCTGAACATCATATTCAATTCCTAATATCATTAATACACCTTCCTTGAATATTTGAAGGAATTTGGAGTCAATTCGAGACCTAGAGACCAATACTAGTCAAAGGGAAATTACTAGTAAAGTTCCCTACATTGGCCATAATTTAAAGAGGATTTGAAGAAGTATTTTAAAGGTCCAAAATCATCCCTGAAATAAATATTTATGTTCTAACATCATCCATATACCTTCTCAGAAGATTTGGGAGCAATTGGAGCAATTTGGAGACCTGGAGCTCAAAACTAGTCAAAGGTCAAACTAGGGAAAAAAGTGAAAAATTGCCATTTTAATAAAATTCCTAACAAGGGACATTATAGTGTTTAAGAAGTTTTCTCACCAACACAGAAATCATGGAAGCCAACCAAATGTTTCTCACTCCCTTCAATTTTTTCGATTGGAAGGCTGAGATGGTTATCAAACTGAGATCGAAAGGTCTTTATAGAGTAACCATGGGCATAGAGGTAGAACCAAACTCAGCTCTAGAGAAAGCCAAGTATTACGATTGGCTTGATGAAGCATATGGTATGTTGTGCCTGATCATTTCAAGGGAACTCTTGTTTCACACTGACAGTCTAATAACTCCCAATGAAGTAAGGGTGAAGCTTGAATCACTCTTTGGGAAGACTGATGAACGAAGAGGCCACCAACTTCAGAACGAGCTCATCAGCTTGAGCCCATCTCACTTTGAAACAATCCAAGAATTATTCACCAAATTCAAGTCATTGGTACTTCAGTTGCAACAATGTGGTATTGTTAAGAAGGAAGAACAACTGATTCTATCAATACTGTCAAAGCTAGGGCCAGAGTTCTCTATATTTGTTGGCACATTCCACTCAGCGAAGATGACCCTTCGAAATTGGCAAATGCCATCTCTAGCAACCTTCATGGAGTGTCTCACTCAGGAGCAGGACAATCTAGTTCAGATGGGCACCATAAAATCGAAGGACCAAGCACTGGCAATGGGAGTTTCGAATGCTACGAAAGGCAAGCTGAAAGCAAAGGGTTCGAAGTAGCTAGAGAAGAGGAAGTTTGATAAAACCAAGCCTACAGATGGAGGTTCCAATCATTCAAAGGAGAAGTACAAGAAGGGAAAGGAAAAGACCAAATCCACCTACTGTCGTAAGGGATGGCATCCAGAGAGCTCATGTATGAAGAAAACCATTGACTCAATGGCACAGCTGCTGGAGAAGAACAACATCCCAGTCCCTGAGGGCGCAAGGAAGAAAGAAAGCACCTCAAATCCTGAAAATAAAGAAAGTGTCATCCTTTGGTAGTAGGTATTTCGAATTATTCATCCTTTATCATTGATTCAAGAGCTTCCAGGCATATGGTTTTATCTAGAGAGCTCTTCTCTTCTATGCATTCGAATGGTGGCCCAACAGTTCGAATGGGAGATGATTCAGAAATCTAGACCAAGGGGATTGATAGGATTGACTTGGAGCATGGTTATTTTAGTGATGTGCTCTATGTACCCTCATTGGCTGCAAATTTTCTATCAGTTTATCAAATGAACCATACAGGAGAAGCCAAGAGAGTAACATTTACTCCAGATTTGGTAGAAATTTCTTCAAATCAATTTGTGGCAGTGGGGTTTGGTGATCATCAAGAGAGAATGTACAAATTATCCAATTTCATTCCAAATTCTAGTGACCATGCGCTTGTCTCTCATGCCAATGAGACCTCCAAGCTGTGGCATGAAAGGTTTGGCCACATGAACTACAAATATCTCCAGACATTGCACAAGGATGAAATGTTAGAAGGGCTTCCTAAAATCAAATCTTCAAATGGTGCATGCATTGGTTGTGTAGTTGGAAAGCATCCAGAGCGCAGCTATGAGAAGGGAATGGAAAGGAGAGCCACTAAACCACTTGGATTGGTACATTCAGACCTCATTGGTCCTCTTCCCACTCCATCATATGGTGGATCAAGTTATGTACTCACATTCATAGATGACTACTCTCGATTATGTTGGGTATACTTCCTTAAATTGAAATCGGAAGTGTTTGAGAAATTGAAGATTTGGAAGGCCTTAGTGGAGAATCATAGTGGTCATAAGATAAAAATCCTTAGGACTGATAATGGAAAGGAGTATGTGAATAATAACATTCAACATATTTGTGAGGAATGTGGCATCCAAATGCAACATTCAATCCCCTACACACCTCAGCAAAATGGTGTGGCAGAGAGGGAAAATAGATCTCTCAAAGAGATGGCCAATTGCATGATTAAAGCTAGGGATATAAACCCTAAGCTATGGGCTGAAGCCATCAATTGTGCTGCTCATATTCAGAATAGAGCCTTTCACAAATCAGTCAAAGGTAAAACCCCCTATGAGGCATGGTTTGGCCAAAAACCAAATGTGTCAAATTTCAGAATTTTTGGATCTAGAGCATGGGCTCGAATTCCATCAGAAAAGAGGAAGGCTTTGAAGCCACAGAGAAGAGAATGTATCATGGTTGTATATGGTGAAGACACAAAGGGTTACAATCTCTTTGACAAATATGCACTCAAAACTTTCATTGAGAGAAGTGTGCAATTCGAAGAAGAACCAATTCCTGATTTTGAGCTTGCACCGGGGGAATGCTCTTCTCCTCCACACCTTAGTGAAATAAGTGATGATTCAAGTTATGATTTTTCTGATATTGCTGAAGACGACATGGCTGAAGAAAAAATTTATATACATGAGTCATCATCAAGGCCCAAGTGGGCTGAAAAAATCATACAAGCTGCAGGTGAATTGGCAGGCAATCCCCAAGAGCCTAGGAAGACTAGATCTCAAGCAATCAATGCTTCCTTTGCAAATGAATGTGAACTTGCTGATCACTATTATATGTTGATTGGATCTGAGCCAACATCATATCAGGAAGCTCATCATGATCCAAGGTGGAGAACAATAATGCAAGAAGAATTCCAATCTCTCCAAGAGAACAAAACATGGGATTTGGTGCCTCTTCATCCCAAGAGAAAACTTGTGCAATGTAAGTGGATTTTTTGAACCAAAACTGTTTCTGATGGTTCTGATCTGAAGTATAAGGCTATGTTAGTGGCTAAGGGCTACTCACAAATCCATGGGGTGGATTATACAGAGACCTTTGCACCGGTTGCAAAGATGGACTCAATTAAACTAGCTCTAGCCATGGCAGCTAGTAAGGGCTGGGAAGTTCACCATATGGATGTTAAAAGTGCATTCTTACATGGTGAGCTACAAGAAGAGATATATATTCAGCAACCTGAAGGTTTCCAAGAGGATCCCTCACTTGTTTGCAGGTTGAAGAAGTCACTCTATGGACTCAAGCAAGCCCTCAGGGCTTGGTATGCCAAAATGGATGCGTTTTTGCTCTCAATTGGTTTCTTTCGATGCAAGTCTGATCCAAATGTTTATTTGCAGAAATGTGATGATAATTTTTAGTTCATTATACTATATGTTGATGATATTTTAATTACAGGGAGCTGGAACAAACAAATTGGCTCAATGAAAGCATCTTTGCATAGTGAATTTGCCATGAGCGATCTAGGAATGCTAAGGCAATTTTTGGGTTTGGAAATTGAGCAAACTGAGAGAGGTATATTGCTGAGTCAATATAAGTATGCTTCAGACCTATTATTGAAGTTTAAAATGGCTGAATGTAAGTCAGCCAAGTTCCCATTCCTTTCAGGCATAAAACTAGGTGAATTTGAAGACTCTCCATTGGTGGATTGCACACTCTACAGGCAACTAGTTGGAAGTTTGTTGTACCTTACACATACAAGAACTTATTTGTCTTATGTTGTAAGTGCTGTAGCAAGATATATGCAGCAGTCACATGAGATCCATTGGAAGGTAGCCAAAAGGATCCTTCAATATGTCCAGGAACAAAGAGCTTTGGGGTACACTATGCAGCTGGTTCTTCACTACAACTAGCTGGATTTTCTGATTCCGATTAGGCTGGAGATCCCATTGATAGAAAGTCCACTTCAGGTTTTTTTTCCATGTTTGCTGAAGGTCCCATTTGCTAGTCAAGTAAGAAACAACACACTATTTCACTTTCATCAACAAAGGCCGAGTACAGGGCAGCAGTGAACACATCCACACAGTGTGTTTGGTTGCAAGGTATTCTTCAGGAGTTTGGTGTTGCTATTGATTCTCCAACCAAACTTTGGGTGGATAATCAAAGGGCCATCAAGATATCTACTGATCTAGTATAGAGGCAGAGAACAAAGCACATTGAAATCCATATTCACTACATTCCGGGCTTGGTGCATGATAAAGTGATTTCCTTGCAGTATTGCCCATCCACCGAGCAAACTGCTAATATTTTCACCAAGTGTTTTACTGAGAAGACCTTCACTCACTTGAGAGATTTTCTTGGAGTGAGTGATGGATGGTGATTGCTGCAATTTTATTGCACATTCATCCCCATGTCCATTTTAGAGGGAATTTTTTATCCCATGTGGTTTTACTTCTTGTTCTCAATTTACATGGACAAATAAAATTTCTATTTGTAATGAGGTGACTTGAGCCTTTGTTGCCAAGGCCTCCCACTTTAATTTCATGAGATGTACTAAGTTCTGGTTAAGAGGGGGTTTTAGAATAGTAATCCATACTTAGTACCATATTCCATAACCTTAGTCAATTTTATTGCCACATGTGCATTATTACACCATAGTTTGGACTAGGTGACTTTAGTTGGTCAAATATCCACTTTTGAGAGTGTTCACACCTATTTCTAAGCAAACCAGCTCACCCAAACTCTAGTTTTGTCCACAATTGCACCCTCATTAAATGCAGGAGCACTCTCCTTCCTTGAATTAGGGAATCTCTGTTGACTAGGAGCGCTTCGGTGGATTTTACCCATTTTTGGCTACATTCGGAGCATTTATTGCTTCCTTGGACCTCCCACACACCTCTATTTTCTCACCCACGCATGCCTTGGCCTCATTTATGACCCAACTTGCTTCAGCCATCTTCACACCAGAATTCGTGACTGTTTGGGATGATTAGGACTGAGTTGGACCCACCTAGGGGGGATTGAGGCCAATTTTGGCAATTTAGCTTGTACATTCATCTTGAGCTATCTAATGCTCTTGAATTTCTCCATGATGTAATAAAAACCTATTCTAAACATTTTCACATGTTAGAAAGACTGATAATGCCAAGTTTCAGTTCACATTGTGTGTAAATTTTTATTCTTTTCGAGCTATTTTGCTGGTTATTGCAAATCATTTGATTTTGTGAGGTTCTCCATAGCTCCAAGATCTACTGTGAATCAAAATACTCACATCACATAACCCATTTATCCATTTTTTTCTACATTTTTATCCTCCAAAAACACCAAAATACCTAAATTGTTAACCAAATGGGAAAGAAATCATTATTTCCATAAGAAAATAACTAAATTCCTTAAAAAAAAGCTTAAAATACCACAAAAAGGGTCCAATTCCCCCCCCCAAAAAAATGGGAAAAAGTCAAAATAAAATAAAAGAGGAGGGAAAACTCAAAATACCACTAACCAATACCATTGGTTTCCCAAAACCATGGGTCAATATTCCACCACCTAAAATCACTATAAAAGGTAATGGAGGCCCCCCATTACATACATCTATCACTCTTCATACCCTTCTGCTGCCAAAATTCGTATTGAACTCTATCCTACCTCTTTATTAGGAACCCATGTCAACCCTTCTATTTACTTTGTTAGTATATTGTTGTTGGATGGATATGCTTTGTAAGTCATCCCGCAGTATTTGTTGATCCATAGTTTGTATTATTGTTGTTGGATGCATATGCTTTGTAAGTTGTCCCGTAGTAACTGTTGATCCATATTTTGTATTAGCCCATGGTTTGTATTGACACATGGTATTGACCCATGGTATTGGCACCTAAACTTAGTATATAAGTTTGTGTTGAGACCAATGAAGGTACCTTGAAGTTAATTGTATTGAGCTTGCTCAAAGGAGGTTTCCCCCTTGAAGTGGTCTACGATCAATATAAAAGTGATTCTGAGTTTTCTCATGTCTGATATCTCGTGTATTTGCATTAATTAATTATTGCAAGTTCTTCACATCTGGTATCAGAGCACTTTCTTGGGCTCGTTGGGTGGAATTTCTGCCAAATTTATTTTTTTGAACTTGTTGCAGGTTCAGATCTGGGAATAATCCCTATCCGCTTAACCGTGGGAAGTACTTGGGCATAAGCCCTAAAACTCATTGTGAGGAGTACCACAGGAACCCCAAAGTAGTTAGCCCATTGAGAGTACCTACCAGCGAAAAGGCAACGACCCCTACCTGATTGACTAGTCTCCACCCGTGAGGTAGACCAAGAGCTGTCGTTTGTGGCAAAGCAGTTATCAGTTTTACCTGATCTGTGGAGTGAGGGGTACTGCCCCAATAGGCAAGCCGTCAGACAGCATTGGTGGCCGAGTGAAACACCTGAACCATTAGGAAGTTGAACATAACTAGGGTCCATATCTATTTTCACCTGAACTGTTGCTACTCACTTCCATGCTATTCCAAATCTATTCTGAAATCCATTCTAGATCCAGCCGTTTTCGATCCATTCGGTGCCATTTCAGATCTATCTATTGCCGATCCCTTCCGCGCCATTGCAGATCCATTTCTGAACTGGAAAGAAAAAAACTTGTTTTTTCGCCATATCTCCCTTGGTTTAACTCCATTTCCCTTCAAACTTCTCTGGCACCCTTGTCATCCCATTCTGCATATTTCATTCCAGAAGACCCTATCCCAAATTCCACTTCCTAACACCTGAAATCTCACATTTGTTTATTTTTAGGGTTTGCCATAACGTCTTCGATTTTCACCCGATCGCCTTCAAATTTTACCACAGAATTCCTTTCCTAATTCTGCTTCCTTGTCCTTCTCTGCCAAATTTTCTCTTTCTTTCACCCTGCTTCTGAAATCCCCCTTTTCTGCTTCCCTATCCATCAGAAAGTGTCCAAAACCTATTCAAACCCCACTTACCCATCCGAGTTTTTCCCAAATCCAAATTTCTCTTTACTAAATAAGCCTTTGTTTGTGTTTTTCTATCCATTCCCCCCCCCCAAAAAAAAAACTCCTGGTTATGGTTGTCACCCGCACAGGAGCAAAAACCATGGAGGAAGAACTTGCAACCATCCAAACCAAACTCCAAGATCTGGATGAAAAATTTCTCAGCCTCCATCTTTAGCATTCATCCATGAGCAATAACTGACAGCAAGAATCTTCTGCAGCCAATGGGTTCTCTTCTTCCAGCAATTTCTGTGGTCTGAAGCTTGAATTTCCTTGCTTGAATGGTACTGATCCAACTGGATGGATCTATCATGCAGAACAGTATTTCAGTCTGCATAATACTTTTGATGTCCAAAAAGTTCCACTTGCATCCTTTTATTTGGAACAGGAATCCCTTCAATGGTACCATTGGTACATCAAGGCGCATGATGAGCCAAAATGGACAGATTTTCGCCAACTCCTTTTGCAATGATTTGGTCCTAGTGCTTTTGATGACTTCACCAGAGCACTCACTAAACTTCATCAAAGTGGCACTATGAGAGAATATCAGACAAAATTTGAGAAACTAGCCAATCACATAGAAGGATTGTCTGATGAATTCTATAGGAGTTGTTTTATCAGTGGTCTTAAGGATGAAATCTGGTCAGAGGTTAAAATGTTTTGTCCCAACACAATGATGAAAGTCCTAGGGTTGTCTAAGTTGGAGAATGACAAGATTGCAGCCCAACAACAATCCAAACCCACTTTTGTTCCCTTCTGAAATATGGTTTCTCAACGACCTCCCATCCCGCCAGTTCCTCAACCAACTTCTATCAAGCATTTGTTTGAAACAGAGATGCAGGCATGCAGGGAAAAATGGCTTTGTTATAATTGTGATGAGAAATTCACTCGGGGACATGGATGTGTTCAACAAAATCTCTATCTCTTGGATATGGATTCTCCGTCTGCCTCTAAAATTGGTGAAGAAGCTACAAATACAACGGATGATCAGGTCGACATTCAAGAGCTGCCTATTGACCCCCCATCACACGATGAACAACCCAAGATATCTCTCCATCCTTTATCCGACGTCACCACCCTCCAAACAATGCGGGTTAGGTGTTACTTCAAGAATCTTCCTCTTACAATACTCATTGATTCTGGTAGCACTCATAACTTCATTGACCCCCGGATCGCCAAATAGGCTGATTGTTTTGTCCATCCTTGCTCCAAATTTGAAGTCATGGTTGCCAATGGAGGCACCTTACCTTGTAAGGGAAAGTGTCACAATGTGTGTATCTCTCTGGAAGATTATAAACTGTGCTCTAACATGTTTGCCTTGTCCTTAGGCGGATGTGATGTGGTTTTGGGCGTTCAATGGTTACGTACACTTGGCCCCATCTTATGGGATTACATACACTTGGCCCCATCTTATGGGATTTTGCTGAACTTTGGATGCAGTTTTCATTCAATGGGACACAACACAAATTTACAGGATTACAGTGAGGGTCTCTCCGCATCATCAGTTCACATCGCCTAGAACAAATCCTTAAAAAGAATTCACATGGTGTCATCGCTCAGCTCCATTCCATTCAGATGCACCCATCAATGGTCTCCACTACTTCCTTGTATAGATATGCAGGTGTCTTTGTTGCACCTGTGGGCTTACCGCCTTCAAGAGACCTTTCCAGTAAGTATTTAGCCACATCTACATCTCAGCAAGAAATGATGGCTATTTTGCATGTAGTACCGAAATGGAAGCCATCCCTATTAGGGAATTATTTCTGCATCAAGACTGATCTCCAGAGTCTGGAAAATTTTCTAGAACAATGGGTCTCCTCCCTGTTAACACCCAAAAAGTGCTCACTACCTCATCTACCACATTACATGACTCATTTGTCCATTTTCCTACCATATTTCCCTAAAAATCCCACTAAAAAGCCTCCAAAAGGCCTAAAACGCCTCCAAAAGGCCACAAAACCATCAAAAAAGCCTCAAAAAGGTTAAAAAACCCCTTTTCCCTCCAAAAATATCCAAAATTCCTCTAAAATAGCAAAAACCCTCTAAAAAGGGAATAGAAAATATAAAATAATGAGGAAAAAGGAGGAAAAAACCCTATACAGCTGACCTAAACCATATGGTTCCCAAAACCATGGGCCAGCACTCCACCACCAAAAAACTATAAATAGGTGATGGAGACCCCTTATTTCATATCCACAATCATAAGCACCCTTACTCTACCAAAATAGCTCTTGAAACCCTAGCTCACCCTTGAGCTACTTTCACCTTAAGAGCCCCTTTTGGCCCATTCCCACCATTGGAGAAAGAGACGGAGCAAGTTGGAGCTTGGAGCAACCCTCTTGGGCCATTGCAAGAGCTTCACCAACCTTCACATTGGAGGTAAAATCAATACAAAAAGGCATTCTTTATATTTTGTTTTTCTGTTTCATGCATATGTTTAGAGTAATTTACATTTCTGTTTTAGCATTTTAATTTACAATTTATTGAACTACTACTAAGGAGTCCCTTCTCCTTAGTAGGTGCTCATTTGCACAAGCTAGGGGTAAAACCCTAGCTACACTCCCCAACACACCTGAAATGGGTTATCCACCTAATGGGTTATGACTATGCGATCACTTACAAGCAGGGTAAGGACAATATGGTGGCAGATTCTCCTCGCACATTTGATGACTCAGTTTCTCTTACAGCTATTTCTCTGCTTGTTACAAACTGGTTGCAATATGTTCAACAAGGCTATCTCTTCTATGAACTCCATGCTTCTTCATCGGCAGGGCACTCTGGGTTCCTCCAAGAGTATGACCGGGAACAATTTAACTTCTTTTGGCAGGGACTGACAATGCCAATTCAATAGATGGTGGTTGACTGTGATACTTTCCAGGTCAACAAGGGTGAAACGACACTCCTTTAGGGACTTCTCGAACCCTTTCCCATCCCGACACAAATTTGGACAACTATTTCTATGGATTTCCTAGAAGCGCTCCAGTGGTACAATACAACTTCTACAAGGACACCATATGAAGTAGTCTATGGACAGGCACCACCATTTCTTCTTCCATACACCCTCAGCAGCTCCCCAATTCAGGCAATTGACTTGGTTCTTCGAAACTAGGATCGGATTCTTCTCATTCTACAGGACAATATTCACATGGCAAGAATTTTACTGAAACAACACGTCGATCAACACCGTTCAGAGTGCACTTTTCACGCAATTGATATGGTTCTTCTTCATCCTTCCAAGCAATCCTCCTAAAACTCAAAAGGCATCAGTGTCCCGAAATGCAACTCGAGGATGCTACAGGGAACCACTCCTTCCCATTCTGCATCAATTTCCACATCTAAAGCTTTGAGGAAAAAGCTTTTTCTAAGGGAGAGGGGATGTTAGGAACCCATGTCAACCCTTCTATTTACTTTGTTAGTATATTGTTGTTGGACGCATATGCTTTGTAAGTCGTCCTATAGTATTTGTTGATCCATAGTTTGTATTATTGTTGTTGGACGCATATGATTTGTAAGTCGTCCCGTAGTAACTGTTGATCCATATTTGGTATTAGCCCATGGTTTCTATTGAAACATGGTATTGACCCATGGTATTGGCACCTAGACTTAGTATATAAGTTTGTGTTGAGTCCAATGAATGTACCATGAAGTTAATTGTATTGAGCTTACTCAAAGGAGGTTGCCCCCTCGAAGTGGCCTGCGATCAATATAAAAGTGATTCTGAGTTCTGTTATGTCTGATATCTCGTGAATTTGCATTAATTAATTATTGTAGGTTCTTCACACTCTTTGAGATTTTGTTCCCATTTATTTAAGTCTTAGCCACCATTTGAGAATTTGGAGAAGAGCAAGGAACCTTGGAGACCCAGAGAACTACTCTTCGTACAGTTGTGAGGGCCCCCATCACCTCACCTTCTGAGGTAAATCCATATTGTAAACCATTTTTACACATTAATAGAAAATCAAGTTCTCATTTATGGGTTTCTGTTCATTTATTTTGTTACTGCAGTAATTAGTTAGATTTTCTTTTACTTTTATTTGCATTCACACAGTTTATTTTTGAAACTGCTACAAAGGGTTCCATAATCCTTACTAGGTGTACCTTTGCACAGGCTGGTGTGAAAAAACTAGCTATAGTTTTTGGCGACTCCAACTGGGTCGATTCCCATCTATCTATGGTTTGGTATGATCAATAGTTATTTTTAGTTGTGTACTTCTTATTTTGCTTGCATTTTATAGTTATGGCCTAGCCTTGGACACCATACTTGCAAATATGGCCCTTTCCTTCGCAGTACCCTTCATCAGTTATATTTTTACGGCTCAGCCTGCGACCACAGAGACATTTTTCTTCACTGTAGAATGCAAATTTCTGACACAAACCTGTTCCCTCAGTTCGATTTCCATCCCAAAACCCATGCTCCATTGTGACTTTTGGCCCACAACTCGCGCCCCAAGCACACTTTTCAACATGATACCTGTGCGCTCCGTGCACTTTCTGGCATGATACATGTGCACTTCACACACCTATCCATGTGAAATCCCCGCGGTCTATGCATTTCCGAGAATGAAACCTGCACCCCAGTCGCACATTTTATACCCAATCCCACACCATTTCTCCTTCTTTTTGTTTTCCTGTTTCGGAGCGGTTATTTTTCATTCTATGGCCCCCAAAGAGCGAATTTTCGCTTTACATCCACACCCTGCACCTGTTTTTTCCTTTTTTCTTAACCTTGGCTGCACCAAAAAACCCATGTTTTCCTGCACGCATTTTCCATTGGTTTTTTCTACTGTTTTTCTTGCTGTAGCATTTGAGACATTTCAGTATGCATGCACCCTTACTTCATTTCTATCTCTTTCATCATATTTCAGTGGGCTTATTTACTGCATACGTTTTATAATAGTTGTTGGTTTCCAATATTGTCACCATTTTTTATCATTTAATTTACTTGAAGTGGCGTTATTTCTATCATTTTCTGCTATAGTAAGTTGTTTCTTACCCATTCAACCCATCAAACAGTCCAGGTATGCACAAATTCATTTACCATGCAAATATTGTTATATTTTGTATATTATGGTTGATTTATGATTTAGATGATGTTTTGGGGCATAATTAACATTTATGGTTTTGATTGACAGGTTACAATTTGAAATTTATCCATCATTCAGCCCATGCACTACTTGCTCAGCCTAAAACACTTTCAGCTCATCATTCATCCCTCCATTCAGCCCATGAAATTCGTGGTTGATGCAACTTAGGCCATTGAATAAAGAGGAGGACACGTGGGTTCCATTTTCCATGTAGCACTGATGGTTAATTAACTATTGTTCCAAAAGATTCGGCCTTGGGATCGCCAAGCCTGACAGCGAACTCTACATCCACATCAATGTTGCAAGCCCCAATTCGTCTACGCATTCAGCCCGTAATCACACACGTCTTCTCAGCTCTCACTCATGCCATTGTTCTGGAAGGAGTCAGCTTGTTCACACTCAGTTGGCCGACATAACTCCCACGTCCACGCTCAGCATGCTCACGTAACTCTTGTGCCCTTGTCGACGCTCCAGCTTATGCTTCTACTCATGATTTGAGGGAACGAATGCTCAGCTATTCGAATTGGAAAGGATTGACACCGAGGAGATGGGTAGATCCCCCCTGCACTATTATGTATCATTTAATCAGCAGTTACAGACATTAAACACCTCTATTATTAGAGAGGTTGACTCTGTCGACCCTCTCACCCATTGTAACTTATAAATAGTCACCTCTGTGATTGAGATGAGTTAGTCTTTTGGAGTTCTTTTGAATCTTTAAGTCTTTTTAATCTTCAATTCTCTAAAATTACGACTGTTTTTAGTCTTAGTCCAAGCGTTTGCAGTCGTAGATAGTTTGAAGACAGACTCTGTAATTTTTCTCAAGTTAATGGAAGCAGCTTGTTGATGTTTTACTGGTAGTCATTTAAGTTGAGCTAGTTCACCCTTCGATTGCTGGGAAGGGCCCCTCATCAACTGGAGGTTTTATTTACATTTTATGCATTTCTTTTCTTGCAATTAGCTAGTTTATTTCTTGTATATGTAATTAATTCATTCTCTTGTGTGATTATATTCATCATCTTTCTGTAATTGATATTCTACTGTCAATACAATCTCCCTTCTTCTGAGTAGAATGGTCAACCAATAGTTCAGTAGTTTGATATTTTGTAGTTTGTTTTTCAGTCCTTCTTTCATCATCATAGATAGATATTTCTTCTAGCTTCTTCCATAGTTAGCATTCCTTTCCTTTTCTCTTCTCTATTAGTTTTTCTTCTTGTTTGCTGTAGGTTAACTCTTCTTTCTTCTATTCCAGCCTTCTCCCTTGTTCTATTCCCAACCTTCTTCCTACTTCTCATAGAATCATTATTTTCTTTAGGTAATGATTTACATAGATAACTTCTTAGCCTCCAATCATCTATCTCTTTCTTCCTGTGCACTGTAGGATCATTTGCTTAAATCCAGCTAGTGATTAAATGATTCAAAAACTCTTCTTTCCCTCACTTTAAGCCTTTTTTTCCATTCAGATCGTCATTTGGAATTCCTTTCAGACTGGTGTTCGGATCATCATTCGGACCTGTGTGTTTTCTACATTATTTTACGCCTTTTTCCGAATCTAATTTCTTCTACCTCTTAATCATCATTCTTATTATTCCTCCTTAATAGTTTGAGATGTAATTTAATCTTGTTTTATGTTATTTGGAGTTTTTTATTCAATTGTCATCATTATTTCCTCTCTTCCTACTTCTTCTTTATCCTCTTCTCATCTTTCTTCCAAACTTTAGTTCTTTAATCTGTTCTGTTACTTGGTTATTGTTTAGAATGTGTGAACGTTGTTCCTAAGTAGTTTATTTTCAAGTTGTACTTTATAATTCCATTTCATTGAGTTGTTTTAGTTTGTTAATCTTGAGACTAGTTTCTATTTAATGAAGATGTTCATGTTATGAGATCTGGATTAATAATAATATCTTTATCAAGTTTTCTACTTGTTTCCAAATCTAATATAGTTCAGTTTAACATATTTGTTAAGTCTTCTGATTGCTTCTCCTTACATTAGTTTCATGTTGTTCACATATGGATAGACAGTAGTTCATAATGTTTAAAATTAGTAGTAGTTTGTTGATTTTTAGTTTACATTTGTTTTTAGAAGTTAAGTTAGATTTACTTCCATTTAGATTCCTCATTACATTTGAAATTCATTACGATACATTTACTCCGGTTCCTATTACATTTGATGTACGTAATCAAGAAGAGTGGAATTAGATGGTTTAGTCTAAATTTATGTACATTTACAAGTTCTCCCTATTAAACATTTAATATCCGTAGCTCTGATTCTATCTATAGTTGTTATCTGGAAGTTGAATTTGGCAGTTTCTTACTTTTCTAGAAGTAGTTTGTGTTCCAGTATTTGTTTCCATCTTTCTTATTAATTAACCATAGAGGTAGAGTAGTATTATCTAGTACTATTATGATCTGTGATTTTAATGTATTCTTAAATATTTAACTCGGTTTTTCATTTTGAAAGATCTTTCGATCTTTTTCCTTACTAAACATTTTTAGGTTTGACAAACCTGAAATTGTAGAACCTTTTCTACCTTCGCATATATTTTGCTTTCAACTCTAACTTTACTGATCCTGGTTGATAATTAATCTTAGGTGTTTTTTTTTAATTTGAGATAGCTCACACACCCAACAAAAGTTAGTACTTTTATTTGAAAAAAAAGAAAAAAAGTTTTATTTCAGTCTCAGTTGTTTATTTTAGCATTTACTATCCGACGATATTGGTTTTACACCACTTGTGCACTCACACATTCCCCATAATTCAAGTGAGACAAAAATTGAATTAATTAAACACATTTTTAACCCCACTTGGAGAACCCAAAAATAATTTTGTAGCTAGGTAGGACATTTGGGTTAGGAATCCAAACAAAACCCCCTTTGTCACACGCATTTGAGACATAGTTGTTTTCCTTTAGAGAGCCAAAATCCCCTATTATTTATTGGTACAGTTGACATTGATTTGTCGGAGGGCCTCTCATTTAGGAGGGAAAGTGGAAAGACTAGTTCTGGAAGTCTGTGTGGAATACCGCTCTCGATTTTGTACTGAAGTATACCAACTCGTTGTTCTCGTCGTGCATATTGGCACCCATACTGGTGCATGAAGGCCAAAGAATTGAAGTTGTGGGACACCTTTTAAGACATGCCATGAATGGGTTATCTTAGTTTCCATTCTTCTAGGACTCTTTTACCCATAGACCCCTCTCGATAGAGGGATATACTTTAGCCATTTCGTTCTACATTTTTTATTTCCTGAATATGTATTTCATCACCCTGCAAGGGATACGATTTGTGTGAACTTTCATATCCTTTGGATAGGTGTTTGCGTGCTACTATACCCCCATTGGTTAGCGAGTCTACTTTTTTTCTTTCTAGGAGTGCTACTTGTTGGTATTCTGACCATTTTATTGTCGCTCAACCTGTTGTAGCACGCTATTGTAGCACATGTGTTTTGAGCTTGTTGTTGGCATGAGTGCCATCGTTTTTGAGAGCTATGCTTTTGAACGCATGGTTGCATTAGGATTTTTGAGTGTTTTATCTCCCACAACTCATTAGCACTTTTACACCTATCGCCATTGATTCACCAAGACGCTCTTGTCACCTACAAGTACTATCCCCGCAGCATGGTCCACTTGAACCCACCCATCATGCTCCCTTGAGATGCACATCTTCCTCGTTGGATCTTCATCCCGATGCCCCTTATTACACCTCTAATTCTAAGTCAGACTTACCCATATACATAGCTTCATCTAACACCATGGACGATGTCAATTCCAAGCCCTTTACTAGAGGGATTATTGAAAGTCATTCCACCACTAGCCCAACCACCATTTCAACATCCATCCATACTATGCCATCTCAAGGACCTTTTCCTATCATTTCATTCACCACTTTGATACCCATTGGTAGTGGATCTATTGCGACTACCATCCTAGTCACAAGTAGTACCCTTGGGGGCACCGACCCTTCATATTTGATCCCTCTGCCCTTTACTAGTGGTCCCTTGATCCTTGTTATGACTCACGCCACTTCTCCAACCCTCGGTGGAGGTGGCCCCTTGATCGCCTCCATGGCTAGCATGCATGCCACTTTGATCATGTAACATCCTCCTGCTAGTTTGTCATTTATGACCATTATCAACCTACCTGATCTGGCTCAATTGACTAATGATCTGATATGACATGACCCTACATAGACACCTATGCCTACCAAACTCCCTTTGGACATTCCAAAGTTTGAAGGAAAGGATGGTGAGGACCCCCAAAACCATATCATGTCATTCCACTTATGGTGTTCTTCTAACCCCATAATGGATGACTTGATCCACCTATTCCTTTTACAACAGACACTCACTGGTGTTGCATCCAAGTGGTATATTGAACAGCCACATGGGACACACTCCACGTTTACATCCCTCACTTCGACCTTCCTACAGTTCTTCTAGATACTAGTATGTTATGACGTTGGTGTTGATATTTTACTATCTTGCAGATAGAAGACGACTACCCATATCACTGACCATATTCATGAACGACGTAGACGTCATAGTTTGCGCAAGATCAAGTTTGATGACCGTATCTTTTTAGATTGGTTCTTGAAGTCCCTCATACTAGTTATTTCCAAGGATGTGGCATCCGAATGACCCCAAACCAAAAAAGAAGCCATATTTAAATCCCAACAGTTTGACCTTATCTATGCATAGTTGTGATACCTTTACTCCATTTTACCTGATGCTCCTCGAGGTTATTCCTCTCAGAAGGACGTGCTGGGGGCATCTCACACTACCAATGGAATCATTGGACACGTCACATATACCCATCAACCATATTTCTGTATGCCTCCATCCACCACCCTGACTTATAATCATATGTCTAGTTCCGTCATGAGTGGTACTGACCTTTTGTGTGCCATAGCCCATTCAGGAGCAACACCTTGGTATGTTCCCCCAGCCAAGTCCCCCCATATACATGGACCATCCTGTCCATCACATTTCTATGTTCATACCCCACCAATATATGCCCCCTACCGAAAAACCTGCCTACTACCATCCACCAGTTGCACCTGTGATTACACAACCTCAAGCCACTCCCACTTATTATCCACCACTGGATGCACCAACACCCGCTCAATCACAAACCCCCTTGTTCCCCAAGGGAAAGATTATTCCCATCAAAACCAACTATAGAACCAACCTACCTAACGGAACCAACAAGGACAACAAAATAGTGGATGCAGCCTTAACCGAGGTAATAACTAGCCTCCTGGAAGAGTCACTCCACAACCAAACCCCCTTGGTGATAATGGTGCTACATAGGCTAACCAAAATCCTGATCGACCACCTTAGCAAGGTAAAACCCACAACTTACATATGAACCACCCATGTTCTATTTGTGGGGTCTATGGCCATTATACGCACAATTGTCCCCATGTAGAGAAAGCCTTCCAACTCTGGAGCAACGATGCCCAAATCCAAGGACATGTTGCACCTTTGAAACCAATGAACCCCCCACAATCCCATGCACAACCTATGGTGTTGCAGAACCCCCTACCCACACAAGGTGTAGTAGAAACCCAACCTTTGGTTCCCACTCAAGGTACTGCTACACCAAAACATCCATTTACTTACGTTGCTCCTATTATTCAACCCATCGACTCAGGTACCCACCACCTTTTGATGATGTCTTTGGTCGATATCTACCTTCAAACACCCTGTAACTAGTATGCTTCCACCATAGAGACCATTCCTACGGACAAAGATGCTAACACTACTCCCATAGATAAGTCGTTACGTCTACCTTGAGCACCATTCGAAAGGGCCCGCAAAGATCATTGTTTTCCTTTGTGTCACGTTAATAACAGCCACAATGATCGTACTTCCCCCAATTATAATATTGTGGATGACTTAGCCCAGTCCCCTGTTTCTATGTCAACCTTAGAATCTTTAAAGAACTTCCCAGCACAACGTAAAACATTATTGTATGCCATCGGTGAGATAGACCCTTCTGACTCACGAATGATGGCATTTCATTTAGACCAATTTGAACAACGCATGCCTTCCACATTAGCATTTTAAGTCTCCGTTTCAATCTAAAATCGTGTTATCCATCGATGCATGATCGATGAAGGTGCCTCCACATGCATCATGTCTACATTCATGTGGCAGAAGCTCGTATCACCTACCCTGCATCCATCGACGACTACCTTACTAGATTATGATGGTCATTCATCTCAGCCACAAGGCCTTCTAGCTCATGTTTCAGTCCATTTAGCTGGAAAAAATATCCTAATTGACATTGAATTCGTCAAGGAACAACTTGACTACAACCTGCTGTTAACACCTAAAAAGTGGTCATTACCTCATCTCCCTCACCACATGACTCATTTGTCTATTTTTCCCACCATCTTTGCCTCCAAAACCTCAAAAAAACCATTAAAAAGCCACCAAAAGGCCAAAAAACCCCTTTCCCCCCAAAAAAAAAAATAATTTAAATTTCCTCAAAAGATAGCAAAAACCATCTAAAAAGGCTCTAAATTCCCAAAAATCAAATAAAAGGGAATAAAAAATATTAAAAAAAGGGAAAAAGGAAGCAAAAACCCTAAAACAATTGACCGAAACCATATGGTGCAAAAAATCATGGGTCAATACTTCACCACTAAGAACCTATAAATAGGTGATGGAGGCTCACCATTTCATATCCACAATCTTTCCTATCCTCACTCTACCAAAATCACTCTTGAAACCCTAGCTCACTATTTGAGCTAACTTCCCATTTGAGTGCCCCTTTTGTCCCATTATCCAAACACCTTGGAGAAGGAGAAGGAACCCATTGGAGTACGGAAGCAGCCCTCCTAGACTACTACAAAAGCTCCACCAACCTCCATATCTAAGGTAAATGTAACTTTCATTAGAGAAATTTTGAGGTCAAAAAAGGGCCTCAAAACAAAGAAAATGTACTATAAAATACAACCAATCACATTCTAGTAGATGACATCATCCCCCTTGGTGAGGTGGCATTGCATGAGTTAAGAATGCTTATTTGTCAAATTTTCTATGGTGGATGAAAACACATAGTTAACCAAGGTAGCGGTGTAAGTACTTTTAAGTCATAAAGTAAAGTACTCATAATGATAGTCTTTTGATAAAATAATATTATTGTCATTTTCAAGTAAAGTACTCATAATGAATGTCTTTTCACACTTTCACATAAAATAATATTATTGTCATTTTCAAGTGAAGTACTCTTAATTCATAAAGAAAGTCCTTTCACATTTTTTTATAAAATAATATATTATCATTTTTATGTTTTTAATTTTAAATTATATATTCACTCCATTCTATTTAATAACATAATGTCAAACTAATAAAGAATAATAATAGATTTAATAAATAATAATAATAATAATAATAATGCAATATGGATTATAATAATATTATTGACATTTTACATGTAAATAAATTCTCAATTAAATTACATTATTAAATTCATGAGAAAAGTATTAAATATAAAAAGTTAACATAAAATTAAAAAAAAAACTCTTAAAAATGTTTTTTATTATTTAATTTCATTTGCAAGTTCAAGACAAATAAATGTTAAAGGACAATACATTTTTGGGAAATGACAATGAATCTTAGTCACATCAAAATATTGTGGGAGGTGACTTGTCATATATACCTACCCCATAAAACCCCCAATTCATAATATTTTAATATATCTCATATTTTTGTAGTACATCTCTTAGGAGGCTCTTTTTTGACCTCAAAATCTCTCTAATGGGTCATACCATAATACAAAAGAAAAATTTCTATTATATTGTCATTATCTTTTTATTTCTGTTGATGCACATGTTAGCTTAGATTTTACTTTGTTTACTGTCAAGTTTTACTGTTTTGCTGAACTCCTACGAAGGAGTCCCCTCTCCTTAATAGGTGCTCATTTGCACAAGCTAGGGTGAAAACCCTAGCTACAGTTTTGGCGACTCCATTATTGGCCTTGGAATTTCTGGTTAAAAATTTAAAAGTTTTTATTTTCTACAAGTATTTTTTTGTTTTCCTTGTTCAGCTGTGGCTTCGGCCAGTTGGGTTTAATGCCGCAGATCGCGGTTCTGTCCCTCATAGCCTCGGCCCAGATCGCAACTTTCGGCAATTTTTCCACAATCTAGATCACAACTTTCTGCCCTTTTTCCCGTCGCCCCGATCGCAGCTTGCTGCCTCTTTCCCGCATCCCAGACCGCATCCTTCAGCCTCTTTCCCGCGGCCGAGACCACAGCTTTCTGCCCCTTTTCCGTGCTCCAGACCACGCATTTTGGCCATAGACCCGCAGCTCGACCGCAACTTTTGTCCTCTTTCCCATGGCCCTGAACGCAGCTTTCTACCCCTTTGTCGCGCTCCAGACCGTGCATTTTCGGCATAGACCCACGATCCGATCGCAGGTTTCACCCCTACAGCCGCGCTCTAGACTGCACATTTTAGCCACAGACCCGCGATCTGACCGTAGGGTCCACCCCTACAACTGCGCTCCAGGCCGCGCATTTCAGTTATAGACCCACGATCTGTTTTCTGCATTTTTACCCTTTTTGGAACCCAGAATTTTTCTACAATATTTTCTGCACCTGCACAACCACCTGTTCTGTCTGCAGCCATAGTTACCTTCAACCTTTTTCTGTAGTGTGCTTTCTGTTCCATTTATAGAATTTTTAATTTTAAGCATTTACATTGGAAAAATAAAATTTTGCATTGCAAGTTAAATTTCTACATTATTATTGGTTAAAAAAGTTGCCCACACGTGGCACTTTTGATTGGGTTCATTACCTCACATGCACACACTCTATCACCGAATTGAAGTGATCCTTAAAACACTACTTAACACAACCAACATTCTAACCCCACTTGGGGAAGACATAAGGGTATTATAGTTAAGTAGGACAGGGGGTATAGGCATCCAAATAACACCCCTTGATCGCATACACTTGAGACATAGTTGTTGTCCTTTAGGGTACCCAAATCCCTTAGTATTTTTTGACACGGTCACGACTAGTTTATCAGAGGGCCTCTCCCTTAGGAGGGTTGAAGTAGCCAGACTAGTTCCTGAGTCCTGAGTGGAATACTGCAATCCACCCAATAACCAAAGGCTACCTACTCATTGCTTCACGTGTGGTGATTCCTTTTAGGCCCACATGGTGATAGGACTAGAGTTGCAGATTCACCTTTTCTGGACGTGTCATGAACGGGGTATCTTAGTTGCCTTTCTTCTAGGATTATCTTACCCAGTGTCCCTCCCAGTAGGGGGATATATTTAGCCACTTGGTTCTACTATCCATATCTTCTGACTTGGATTTCATCACCTTGCAAAGGATATTTCTGGTTGAGTTAGAATACTATTTAGCTAGGTGTTTGCATGCTCCCTTACCTCCCTTTGGTCTAGCGAGTTCACTATTTTTATTTTTTAGGAAACTTGCTGCTTGTTGGTATTCTGACCATTGTTGTTAAGGCTCCGCTTATTGTAGCACAGCTGTTACAGTGAGCGTTTTGAGTCGGTTGTTAGCCTGAGTGCCGTATTTTTTTGTGCTCTCCTTCTGCACACTCAGTTGCATTAGGCTTTTTGAGCTATTTTTCACTCAACACAACCCCCAGATACTTGACACCATCTGTCACCATTGAGTCCCTGAGACACTCTCGATGCCTCCAGGGTGAGCCCCCGTAGCACGGTTCACTTGACATCACCCATCACAGGCATAGAGCTTCATCACTTGATACCACTCGTCATAGACCTCGAGCTTCGTCACTTGACTCTACTCATCGATGACATAGAGCTCCGTCCCCCATCTCTAACACCCCTTATTTCACATATAATTCTAAGGAAGAGTCCAAAAACCCCACTTACACTGCGCCAACCAGCCCCATGATTGGCATGACTTCCAACCCTTTCTTTGTAGGGACCCTTGGTGGAGCGTCCACAACCAGCCCTGCCACCACACCTTCTTTGGGTATTCCCTCGATGGGGCCCACACCCACCATTCCGGTCACTGTGCCAATTCTGGTGGCTAGCATACCCAACCCAACCCCACTGGTGACTCACACTATGCTTAGTGGCGCAGGACCCTCCCATACCACCTCCACCACCCCGTTTGTGGGTCACATCCCTATCACAAACCCATCCCCTACACTCGGGAGCATCGGCCCCAATGTGGCTAGGACCACCAACATGTCACATCCTTCTACTAGTTTGACATTCATGGCTAGTATCAACCTTCCTGACTTGGCCAGATTGACCAATGATCCCATCAGACACGATCCTACGTGGCCTCACATGCCCACCAAGCTCCCATCAGATATCCCTAAGTTTGACGACAAGGTAGGTGAAGAGCCCCAGAACCACATTATGTCCTTCCATCTATGGTGTTCCTCCAACTCCATAGTGGATGACTCTATCCGACTCCATCTATTACAACGTCTATTACAACGAACTCTCACTGGCTCTGCAACAAAGTGGTACATCGAGTAGCCCCATGGGACCCATGCCACCTTTACTTCCCTCGCCTCGACCTTCCTGCAGTTCTTTCAGTTACCTATCCGCTATGACATGGGAGTTGAGATCCTACTGTCTTGCAAACAGAATACGACCACCCACATCACTGGCCACATTCATGAGTGGTGTCGACGCCAAAGCCTGTGCAAAATCAAGTTAGATGACCATATTTTCCTAGATTGGTTTCTTAAATATCTCCTTCCTATCATTGCTAAGAGGCCATCTTAAAAGCCCAGTAGTTTGACGTTATTTATGCCCAGTCTGGTTACTTATATACCATTATACCCGACGCCCCCCACGGTGATTCCTCCCAAAACGACGCGCCGGGGGCATCCCATGCTGTCGATGGCATCAGTCGCCATGTTGCATCACATAACCAGCCCTTTTCCATAACACATACTAGTAATGGCCCCGACCTTTTGTGGGCTACATCCCACTCTGGAGCAACCAATTCCTATGCTCCCATGGTGCATAACCACCATTCCCAAGGACCCTCATGTCCACTTTAGTGCTTTGGCCATGCATCCCCACTTACATTCCTCCGGTTGCACCACAACCATATTACCACTCGCAGGTTGCGCACGCTCCTATATCCTCTCAAGCCCCCCCCCCCCTCGGCTTGTTATCTACCATAGGAAGCACCTGCGACAAATCAACAACCCATCCCACAGATGTATCAACAACCCCGACAAGGTCCAACACCTGCACCACCTCCACCCACTTATTATCCACTACAGCCTGCTCCCGCACCTGCACAACCCCAGAACCCACCTGCCGCCCAAGGGCAAATGTACGTGCAACAAAATCCGCAGCATAACCAAAATAACCAACACCAACAAGGCCAGCAAAAATGTGAAAAAGGACGTAACCGTGGGGAGAACCCCCCTCCAGACCAAGGCGGCCAGCCACCTAATCCCCCAAACAATAATAACGCGGTACCTACCAACCAAAACCCCAACAGGCCACTAAAACAAGCTAAAAACCCTAACTTATGAACAAACCACCCTTGCTCTATTTGTGGGCTCTATGGCCATTACACACACGCTTTCCCACATTTGGAGTAGGCATGACAAATCTGGACAGATGATTCCCACCGCCAGGGGCACGCGGCACCTAAGGTGCCACCTAACCCCCCACCACCTCAGACTCAGCCCTTGGTGTTATAGAACCCTTTACTAACCCAAGGAGTGGTGAACACTCAACTAATAGCTCCCCCTCAAGGAAACGCGCCACCACAATAGCAAGTCATGTATGATGCTCTTGCCCACCCCACTTTAGACTCAGGCACCCATCACTTGTTAATGATGTCATCCACCGATGTCAACCTTCAAACCCATCGAAACCAATATGCCTCCACCCCTAAAGCCCCTCCCACCGATAAAACCACCAATGCTCTTCCCACCGATCAGCCATTACGCATACCTCCGGCCCCATTAGATGGAGCCCCAAAATCCCCTCGCTTCCCACTTCCCTGCATCAACAATAACCCTAATGCTCACGCTGCGTCTAATTACAACATTGTGGACAAATTAGCTCAGTCTCCCACATCCATGTCTGCGTTAGAGGTCTTAAAAAACTATCCTACACAGTGCAAGACTCTGTTATCAGCCATTGGTGCTATCAACCCGACTGATTCACGAATGATGGCCTTTGATTTGGACGAATATGAACCCCACCTGCCTTCTAGATTAGCATTCCAAGTTTCTGTATCCATTGAGAATCTTGTCATCCATCGGTGCATCATTGATGAGGGTGCCTCTACATGCGTTATGTCCACATTCGTTTGGCAAAAGTTGGGATCCCCTACTCTCCAACCATCCACCACTATGTTGCGAGCCTATGATGGCCGTTCGGCTCAACCCTAAGGTCTCTTAGCTAATGTCCCCATCCAGTTGGCTGGTAAAACAGTGCTCATTTACATAGAGGTCATCAACGCCCAACTTGATTATAACCTCTTACTTGGCCGCAGTTACATGTACGCCATGTGGGTAGTTGCCTCTTTCATTTTTCATACCATGATGTTCCCCCATGAAGGACAAGTGGTCAAGATTGATCAACTCACCTATTATGATCCCAATGCCCCGCTGTACCCGAAAATGTTCTTCCCATGGTTGAACAACCTGTTCGCAGTGCATCTACCTCGTTAGTTTCCTTAGTTAGACCCAGAGTCTACTCAGATACGTCGATGACTTCCACATTCCAATCCATTCCACCCTCGTCACCAGTGATCGAAATATCTGACTTATGCACCCTCTCCCACAATACACAAACACCCCACCATCAACCACCCTTGCTACCCGAGCTACCGACGGTACCTAGTCATGTTGGTGCTACACCCATTCATACTAACCCCTTCCTATTTCCCCCTTCAGGAGTCGTAAGCGCTCCAGTGATAGCCACACTAAAACTCCCGGGGTTAACTTTAGGACTACCTGTATGGTACATCACACCTCCCGTTTCCCCTCTGATGCCCAATGTCATCATACAGCTAGTGAAACCTATCACCACTGCTAGTCGGCCACCTCCTAGTGTCACCACTCCTTCCTCCTCTACCAACCCACCCCCTCTTGCCAAGCACACTAGAGGCAGAGGCCCACTACCTTATCTACTCGCACCAGTTAAAAATCCCCCCGCATCTTGCGCTAAACCCCAAATGCTCTTTGTGTGATGAGTTAGGCCATCCTACCCATCAATGTCGACAATTACCCGCATTACAAGAGCACATGCAAATGCTTGACGACGACCCCAACATCCTAGTTGTCCAGCTTGACCCTACCCCTAAGCCTCACGATAAATCACTGCATACCAATCACCCTTGTGCAATATGCGGTATTTACGGCCATTACTCACATCATTGCCCTAATCTCCTAGATTACAGAGCCGCTCTCTATGAGATGAATAATTTGGACCTTGAGATGTCTCCTCCCACCATTGAAGAGATCCACCCCCCAGAATCTCTGCTAACAGGAGAGGTCAACACCATTTATATGATCTCTACTGCTAGCATCCCCTCGTCAACTGATTTGACTACAAAACATTTATGCAACAATGAGCAAGTTCTCGAGGCTCTTACCACACCTCATTACCCTTGGGAGGATATGCACCATCATTCCTATTTCCTCTCGGAGGAGTCCTCCCCCACCACAGCCACCCAAGTTTTGGTTGAGTCCAAATATTTCCTCCCCACCAAGGTCGATTGGTTTAAAGAGCCCATTCCCGCTCCCAAAACCTTTGAGGAAGGTAACATGGCCAATATCTCGCCCACAATCCACATTGATATCTCTACCCCAGGTGGTGCCCCTGAAATCATTACTTTGGGAGCCTCCTACACCGAGTATGAGATCAGAGAGTACAAAAAAAATTTTCAGGAGTTCTGCGATGTCTTTGCCTAGTCCTACATCGAAATGTTTGGTCTTGACCCCGCTATCATAGAGCACCACATTGATATGTGGCCAAATGTGCCCCTCTTTCACCAAAAACAACGCCCCATTCACCCATCAAAGCTCCCCACCGTTAAAGCAAATATTGAGAAACTTTGTGTAGCAGGTTTCATTTATCCTATTGCATACACCACTTGGGTTTCTAACCCCATCCCTGTTAACAAAAAACAAGGCACCATCAAGGTATGTACTGACTTCTGTGATTTAAACCAAGCATGTCCCAAAGACAACTTCCTGATGCCATTTATTGACCAACTCATTGATGTGTGCAGGGGGCATGAAGTCTTATCCTTCATGGACAGGTTCTCTAGGTATAACCAGATTCAGATATGCAAAGAATATCAATATAAGACTGCCTTCACCACCCCATGGGGCACCTTTGCTTTTCAGGTCATGCCTTTCGGCCTAAAAATGCTGGGGCCACCTTCCAGCGAGCCATGACGTATTGTTTTCATGACTTTGTCCATATCCTATTAGTTTATCTTGACGATCTCACAGCACATTCCAAGAAATGATCCGACCACCTTAGCAACCTCCAGCAATTTTTTCTACGTTGTCACAAGTATCAGATCCGATTGAACCCACTCAAGTGTGTCTTTTGCATTCCAGCAGGCCGGTTGTTAGGTTTCATTGTTTCAAACAAAGGAATCACTGTCGACCCCCTCAAAGTTCAAGCCATATTAGACCTTCCCGCACCATGCACGCTCTAGCAGCTGCAGAGCTTACAGGGGAAATCTAGTTTCCTCCACCGCTTCGTTCCTGATTATCCCAGCACATTTCATGGTTTCTTACGTTTGCTTTGTACTCACATACCCTTTGTTTGGGAGAACCAAGCGCAAGCTGCATTTGAAGCCCTTAAAAAAGCTATCATGCAAGCCCCTTTGATCTCCCCTCCGGATTTCTCTCAGGACTTCATCCTTTACGTCTCGGCATCTGACCATGTCATGTCAGAGGTCCTTGTTCAAGAAGACGCTGCTCACCAAGAGCATATCATTTATTACGTTAGCCAAACCTTGTCTGGGCCACCCCTACATTACCCATATGAGGAAAGACTAGCCCTTTCCATCGCCTTTTCTATACAAAAATTCCACCATTACATTTTACTCAGTCATACTACAGTTGTCGCCAACTCCAACCCCATGGTCTACCTCTTGAACCGGCGACTTTTGCAAGGTCGTGTGACTAAATGGGTAATTATCCTCCAAGAATATGACCTAACTTTCACAACCCCTAAGAGTACTAAATCCCTCGGGCTTGCCCAGCTCATAAGTGACCTACCATCTCTTTTGCCGTCACCGCCGATCACCACTAAATTACCTGATGACCATTTGTTTATCATCTCCTCAGACGACTGTGGTATGGTGATATTCTCCTATACCTCCGCACGCAGAAGTTTCGACCAGACATAGACTGCGATGGATGTCGCCGTATCCGTCACTACGCCTCTTGGTATATCCTCTTGGGCGATGTCCTTTACCCATGAGGGGTTGATACTATCCCCCGTCGTTGTCTCACACGAGAGGAAGCCGAACAAGTCCTCAACGATTGTCATAGCGGCATCTGCGGTGGACATTTCTCAGGGATGGCCACCGCCCAAAAGGTCATCCGCACCAGATACTTCTAGCCCACACTGTTTACGGACTACATCACAGCAGTCAAGAATTTCCATAATTGCCAACTCTTTCCCCCTAAGGCACGAACACCACCCGCCCCACTCCACCCAGTCGTCACCGTTGGCCCTTTTTGCAAATGGGCCATCGACTTCATGGAATGTAAACCCTCATCCGCAAACAATCATAAGTACCTCATTGTTGCCATCGACTACTTCACCAAATGGGATGAAGCCATGCCTACCTTCAATGTAAGGGCCTGGGGCAACCCCCATAATGGGTTGTATCTTAAACGCTTTTATCCTTAACAATCCGGCGGACCCACTAGTCCATAGGGTACAGTTTGATTTCTTTTTGTTTTCCAAATTTTTCCCGCAACCTTAGTACGTTGGCTTCGCCAATGGATCAAGCCACTAGTATCCAAACCTGGCCTCTTCAGCTTGGGTCTTATATTCCCCTTCACATGAGTTGATTCAACTTGACGAAATGTGCATAGGCACTGCTACCAACAACCAAGATGAGTATGATGCCGTGACCGGTCTCCTGACTGCTACCTTTTAGATGGGTATACGTCACCTTCATGTGTTCCTTGACTCCCAGCTGCTTGTCTCCCAGCTCAACGACTGCTACCAGGTGTGTGATCCTTGCCTTTTTAGAAAGTTCCTACGCACAAAACAGCTAAGCCGATAGTTTGAATCCATAACATTCACTCAGGAGCCAATACTGCCACCCGAATCAAAATCGACCGCCAATCCCGTGGAGCCTCGTGATAGGCCTCGACCACCTCCTGATCAAGCTCCTGCCACCCGTCGTCGAAGACCCCAACCAGTAGCCGGTCGAAGGTAACTCGCAAGGCCTCCAAAGTCTCGTTTGCGTCCCATCGTCGCACCTCCCCCCGATCTAGCAAGGCTCGCAATGCTATGGACCCCTACGCTCCCTATGCCCTGGCTGCAGCTGCGATCCCACATCTGCATCAAACCAAATTACAAATAGTCAAAATTATCATACATCTCTAGAAACAAATCCAACATAAAAACGTCAATAAAAAAGATGGATACATACCATCCAGACCCCAAGCCTACCCAGGAGGTCGTGGTGCCTCTGGATCCCTTCGGTAGTCCATATCACGGTACAGGTAGTCATCAAAATCCAACAACATATGCAACCACTAAAAATAGATCTCCTACGTAAAATACTACCCCACCTCTCCACCACCCTGTTGGCGCATCATCTGACCCCACCGCTCCCTCAAACCCCCAGCCCGGATCGGCACTCACGGCTGTAGCATCAGAACCCGCTCCATGAAGAAAGAGAAAAAAAATGACCCATAACAGAATCCCTTGAAAGATACCTTCACCGAGCTGAGCTACCGCTGAACACAGGTGAGGAATATCTTGCCCCATGCAAAGAAGGTACCCTATAGTACCTGCTCTATCAACTGCATGTGTTCCCCATACACCCGGTTGGGCCGCTGTGACCCCAACACTCGGACCACACATGCTGTGATCACCCGAACTGATGGCTCCTCTAAGTCACAAATCAGAAGTGCATTCTTATGCATTTCTACAATAGGGAGGTAGTACTGATCCAGCATCTCCTCCATGTCCACATCCGTGGACCTCTGTGGCTCAGTATCCGCCACCCTAACCAAACAAGGAAACCCCGTAAAAAATTATACGTCTGCCAGCGTGAGCTCCAGTCTCTCCCCCTGCACCATGAAGGCCTGTATATCGGGCTCCTAGAAGCCCACCAAACTGTTTAGCAGTGGTGTTGTTGAAATGCATCATCGACACCTGCGCAAACTTCAACAGCCCCCACAGCCCCAAGGTCCCCCAGACATGTAGATCATCCCATATGTACTCCATGAGATTGTCAGGTATCTTGTGTTCTCGCCATAGTACTCTCGGCATCCTGTCAATCCCACAATTAAAACTCATCAGCACATCATCAAATAAGCCATCATCCCCCCCCACGGTATGACTCCACAATCCCAATCCAGATCGCGGCTGTGGGGTCCAATGTCGCGATCCCAAATCATGGCTATCGGAACTACAGCCGCAATCGCAAATTGCGCCTGTGAGGGCCACAATCGCGATCACAGATCTCAGCTGTCTAGGTCACAGTCATGATCGCAGATCGCGACTGTCTAGGCCACAACCATGGTTCTGGATTGTGACTATCCAAGCCATAGTCGTGATCTCGGATCACAGCTGTGGATGCCACAACCGCGATCCATGATCGTGGCCATCGCCTTGAAACCCATGATCCACACCCCTCGTGGACCGTACCACCTTCCCTAAGGACCCACTACCCACCCAAATCGAGAAAAAATTAAAGGTATGAGTTAAGTGAAATACCAACAACTCGCGAAAATGAAATCGACTGGTCCAATCACCCAGAAATGCCAAATCCACTATGGCCCACCACACTCTCATGTCAAAGTAAACCACACAAATGACACATGGCATTATGGGTCCACATACTGTTTATAAATAGTTGACTTTTTCTTGATTCGGCCATTTTGGATCCATACAGAGTCCATTTTTGAAACCATCTCCACCACTGGAATCAGAACGACAAGACCTTCAAAATGGTCAACTCGGTTTCTCATTTTCTCAGAACCCCCTTTTTTGAAATTTTTTCCATGCACGTCGCCATCTCGATTTGCATGCCACATCGATCGTTGTCCATTTTTAGCATTCCTTATACCATCGGATTTAGTTTTCCCAGCCCGTGATGATGCTTGAGATCATTTCTCGCTCTCACCCCCAGATTTTTCGTGCATTTTTCACCAGCCCCTAGTCATCTCGGTTTGCGTGCCACCTCGATCGTTATCCATTTTTGATGCTTTTTATATCATTGGATTCAGTTTTCCGAGCTCATGATGATGCTTGAGATCATTTCTTGCTCTCACCAGAAACAGTTCCAACATTGTGTCCCGACACCTTGCTGCCTTGGTTTGCGCACCACATCGGCTTCCATTGAATTGTTACACATTTATACATGCGCCATTCAGTCCATTCATACTGCAATTAGTTCGTTATTTTACCACCATTCATCATCCTGCAAGGAGGTCCACCAGTGTTCCCCATCAACCCTCATTCTTGGTTCTCATCGATGTCCCTTGATTGAACACTCTCTCCTTGCTTGGCCATTCCTTTTGTTCGATATAATTTATCCCTTTTTCGGGTCGGACAAGTCCTTTACAAAAAAGGCACTTAGGGATTTTATGTTAAGCTCTTTTCTAACTCCAAAAATAATGAAAAGATTGTCGAGCAATATTGCTTCCTTTCATGCTCGTTAAAGTACCTGAAAGGGCGTCTATATGGTATAAGTTTAACCCTTTTCAGGACCTAGTAGACTAATTACGAAAAAGGAATACTCTAGTCACACCGGCTAGAAGAGTTCTTCATTGCATCCTTTTATGATTTTTCGGGCCTTAGAGACTAACACACGAAAAAGAACCCCCCTGGAGTCTTCTTATTGTTTTCAGACTCTCTAAAATTGAAAGCAACCATGAGCATGCACCGTCCCGGGCTCATACAAATCCACACGATGGTACCATTCCATTATTTCAGAGTCTTGTTATCGCTTTTAGACTCCTTAAAATTGAAAGCAATCACGAGCATGAACTGTCCTGGGATCGTATAAATCCACATGACAGTACCATTTTGAGCACACTTCTTCTAGCTCCTTAAACCATGAAGAAGTCCCCAGCGGTGCCTCTCATCACTATGATCAATCATCTCGGCAGCACCCCCAAGGTCGCCTTTGTTTAGAGTATTCTGCGATATACCACCCTCAAAGTCTCTTGCCATCCTAACTAACTTGAGTATCCCTCATTCCAGTCACCATCCCTGGTCCCTTAAAGCTATGATCCCCTTCCCACCAGTTAGTTTCATATGTTTCCTGATCATCCCCACAATCATACACTGAACAAAGGAGGTTTGAGTCCACCCACTCTATTTGCCCAGTTATTCCCCACCTCCATAGTATGTCCATCCTACCATCAGTACTCTCACACTTTGGTTATCCACCTCGTGATCCTATCAAGGAAATCTCATTGCCTTGCTAGTTGTAGGTCTCCCTCTGTCGACAATAGCCCATCTATTCCAGAGGATAGGCCCAAAGGTCCCTGTGCCTTTGACTCATCACCATTTGTGGTGAGTTGCTACGGACCATTTTGAGCAGAGCCATCAGTGGCTCTCAGAATGGTTGTTTCTCACATGCTCGACTTCAACACCTTGATCGCATCATTGAGATTTGTGCAGGGTATATATCCCTTCAGTTATTGGTCGAAGACCTCGGATTTCCCCCGACTCTAGCACATTGGTGAGTCACATCGAAACACCTAGTTATATGTTTCTGTGGATATCTGAGTTGCGCTGGCGACAGTATCCAGAAGCCATCCACTTTCCTGCTTCCTTGAAGTAACTAGTTCAGCTCCAGTCCAGTGTACCATTGAGGGTATGACTCCCCGTTATTATGATCCAACAGTTCATCAGTTCCTTTGGTACCACACTCAGCAACACTATCATTATTCTAGTGTATCAGTTCTTTAGCTCAGACATGGTCAGACCGGTAATATTTCCTAGATTTGTATCCCCTCTAGACCCTATGATGTACAAAGTAGTTCTCGATGTATCTTTCAAGTCCCCTTTTTTTGCCTCATTGTTATTCTATATATCTTGATACGAGCATGGGAATGCCTACATCGTCCATATATTTAGATTATTCCTCATTCATTATTGAGGTCATGTATTTTTTAGTTTTTGTAGTTTGTTCGGGACTGTTGTTCAGGGCTCTAGTTCGTTTCTTCTCTTCTCCACACCCCAGGAAAACCATAAAAGACCTATGATGTCTATCGGCCATATGATGAGCTCCTTCCCTCACACATCAGGGGGTAATCTCTTAACACCTAAAAAGTGCTCATTACCTCATCTCCCTCACCACATGACTCATTTGCCTATTTTTCCCACCATCTTTGGCTCCAAAACCTCAAAAAACCATTAAAAAGCCACCAAGAGGCCAAAAAAACCTTTTTTTTCCCCAAAAATAATTTAAATTTACTCAAAAGATAGCAAAAACCCTCTAAAAAGGCTCTAAATTCCCAAAAATCAAATAAAAGGAAATAAAAAATATAAAAAAGAGGAAAAAGAGGGAAAAAGGAAGAAAAAACCCTAAAACAATTGACTTAAACCATATGGTGCCAAAAACCATGCGTCAATACTCCACCACTAAAAACCTATAAATAGGTGATGGAGGCTCCCCGTTTCACATCCACAATCTTTCCTATCCTCACTCTGCCAAAAGCACTCTTGAAACCCTAGCTCACCATTTGAGCTAGCTTCCCATTTGAGTGGCCCTTTTGGCCCATTATCCAAACACCTTGGAGAAGAAGAAGGAACCCATTGGAGTACAGAAGCAACCCTCTTGGACTACTGCAAGAGCTCCACCAACCTCCATATCTGAGGTAAATGTAACTATTTTATTGAACTACAACCAAGGAGGCCCTTCTCCTTAGTAGGTGCTCATTTGCACAAGCTAGGGTGAAAACCCTAGCTACACCTGCTCTTAGGGAGAAGCTACATGTACTCCATAAAGGATGTTGCTTCATCGGTGTTTCGACTTATAATGTTCCCCCACTAGGGACAGGTTGTCAAAATCGTCCAAGTTACTTACTATGACCCAAACATGCTCGCTACACCAGAAAATGTACTTCCCATCATTGAACAACCTGTGTTTGGTGTGCCCACCTCTTTGATTTCCACCGTAGGGCCTGGAATTTATTCAGAGACTCCCATGGTATCCACATTTCATTCCTTACCACCTCCTCCACCGACCATTTATATCTCTGACTTGTGCACCATTTCATCAAGTCAATCAGTCCGTAACCCTCAACCACCATCGATACCTAGCCATGTTGGAGCCACACCGATCAACACAATCTTGTTCTTAAGTTCCACCATCAAGAGTAGTAAGTATACCCGTCATGGCCACACTGAATAACCCAAGATTTACTTTAGGACTTACTATATGGTATTTACCTACCCCTAATCCCACTCCTATTCAACAAGTCATCCTTCAATAGGTCCAACCGATCACCACTACCAATCATCCACCTCTCGGTGTGGTGATCATATCTACATCCAATACTATCCCTCAATCGTCCAAGAACACTAGGATCAAATCCTGTTGACTGACTCGACCTCAGTCGACAGGGGTTCACCTCACTATCGACGCATACCGCAGTCTCCTTGGGCACCAGCTCGGGCAGGTTTAAGCCCACCCAACAACACTCGCAGAGTGGATGAGGTCTCACCCGAGGCATCCAGGAAGAGCATATGGAACCATGTTTCTGTCGAGGGAGGAGGAGAGTTATGACTGCATAGAACGACTCTATTGCGGTAATCTAACCAGAAACATTAAACATTCGGAAAACATATTGCAGCATTCAGGGAGTTATAACATATCGCAGCATTTATCATTACATTCTACATAGAACATCCCACTTAATCACAGCAATTATCATCATGGCAATAATAAGCATACATTGCATTAAACAATATTCATACACCGCAACATTGCACAAGGTTTGTACCAAAACATCATTATATTACTGTCGCGATGATACACCAGCAAAAACACAGATCTCGCATCCAACTTGTCTTCTATATCTCATTCATCTTATCTATCTTACCTTTCTCTTACAATTCTCATGTATATATAGGCTTTTTCCCTTACAATATTTGTCCACTTACGACTGACTTCGTAACCGACACTATGGACAATTGACCCAATATCTAACTAACTTGATCCAAATGACCCAAAAACCCATGTACTGCGGTATACTGACTCACTATTACATAATATATGGTCCAAGTGACCCAAAACCTGCCAACTGCGGTATCCTTTGACACAAAATACTCCTTTCACGCCCTCCTCTGGCATGTTGCAGCGTCAGCTGTACCGTGATCTTTCCTCATCAAACCGCCTTCCAACAGGCCCCCAACACAATCTTTTGGCTCACCCTTGAGCCACATCAACTGCAGGATAGAGTACACGTCGCGATCCTTGCCTTGAAGTCTGCATAAGGCTGTTCAAAATTCCTCACTAGCTCCTGAGCCTCCTTAGTTGCTGCCTGAGTGCTGACCACATCTTCGGCCGATGGGTGATCGACAAGCTTGCCCATGACCTGTTGTCGATACTACTATACTGCTGGGAGTGCTTCACTTGCCTACAACATCAGTTTCCCGCCAGTGTCCTGGAATTCTTCCAACTGGACTGCACGCAACTTTTGGCATTCATCTGCCTTGGTGACCCACTATTGCAAGTCCTTCAGCTCACGCGACTTAGCGACTTGCTCCATTGGTGGCAAAGTTCTCATCGCGGCCTTTAATGTCGCCACCTAGCCCTCCGCTTCCTTCCGAGTCTTAGTGAGCTATTCAATTTGCTCATCGTGAATGATGCGGCCCCAAAAATCTACTCTTTTGGTGGTGAGCCTGGTCGTCGTCATCTCTAGCTCCTCCATCTGGGTGGCAACTTCCTCAATTTCCATTCGTCATTCATCCAGCTCGGTCTGAGGCATACTTGGTTTCGACTGAGCCTTCAAGTGGTCGTTCTCCTGTCGCAATTGAAGAATAGCAACCCCCAACCGCTGCACTTGGTGAAACACATCTACCTCTTCAGTGGGCTCCGAGACATGTTGATAGGCCTCCGCGATCGCTCGGTCAACCCGAGCACTGTCATCCCACATGCGATCCTTTTCAGCAATAAGGAAGTGTTGTTCCTTTTTAAGTTCTTCAATGGTGTGACTGGTCTCAGCCCACTCCTACTTAAGGTTGGCTTCAAGGTCATCCACTACTTTCCATGCTGCAACAGCTCTGCTTGCAAGCTCATCTTTCTTGGCGGTAACAATAGCCTCTCATGCCTGTAATTGTTGAAAGATCTTGCTGAGCTCATGCATTCTATCCTCCATTTCCTGGGAGGCACCCCTCTACATTGTCGTCAGTGCCATTGCCGATAGTTCATTAACATTGACAGTCACTTGGTCAATCCATTGCAGCACCTTTTGCAACTCCTCTTTATTGGTCACAACCACAGTCGGGGGAATGTTGACATTCTTTACCTAGGGCATGGTGCAGATCGTGATCATCTCCTACATGGGTACAATGCCAGGTTATGTTTGTAACACCGCATTACCTAGAGAATCCATACGGGCAGCAAGCGTAGAGAATCCCTCCTCCACTTTGACAGACATCTTATCAGCAACCACCATGGCAGCATGGTTAATGGCTGTGATTAACCGACCCAACTGTGCCTCTGTTGGTAAAGACATCCCAAGGATCATGGCATGCTCGTGGTGCTATTTTTTTATATTTTCCTCCAGAGCATGGTCGCTATCATCCGCAGTTGGTGTTTGGATTGACTCATGATTGGAACTATGATGACTCTGCTAATCCTGAGCTGATACTCGATCCGGAGGGCCCTCTGGTGGACCTCTAGCATCAATTTCTGCAGGAATCATGGGTTGTCGCCAAGTCTCTGGCCACTCATTCACAATAGCCTCCAAATCTTCCGTTGTTACTTTATACCTTGTCTGCAACCATTGTCGATTAACATCGCAGCGAGCTTGTATATGTATGACACTCGGTCGTATTGTGAATTCCATGATAGGTGTGAATCGTGCCACAGTGTCTGTGGATATTCGCGGGACCTGTGTTGCTGCGTCAAAAAGCATTTCTGAGTACAGCCAAAACTGCATCTGGCACTCCCAGATGCGCTTGGGCTCTCGCACAAACCATAGATTCTGATAGCGTGCCCCTCATTGTTCCGTTGCAGCCGGGCAGTCCATACCCTGGTAGGTGTCAGGCTCCTTCCATGCAACTAGAGAAATCAGCAGCAATAGCCAACTATATGAGAAAGTGCCTCTACCCACTTGGACATCTATGATGTCCTCCATTAGCTGGTTCAACAGATATAAGGACTAGTTCATCTGCACTCCTTCTGTGCATTTCTCTGCGCAAGCAACTATCCCCGAATTACATTGGTTAGGGGGACCTCCCCTAATCACTTTACAACACAGGATCTTAATGCCCGTGAGTACCGCCTGATTATTGCAGCTGGTGGTGTGATACCCACACCCATCCGATTCAAGGTATACTTTTGTGCCAATCGACGCACTCACTTTTTCTCATTGTGATTTCCTTGAATAAACTGTGCTGGATCAACACCATTCTTGGGCAAGCCGATAATGTGAGAAATCAATTCAATAGTAACCAGGATCTCTTTGTCCAACCATAACGCACCCCCATGGAAGCATGACAAGAGCTGCTTTACACAAGAGCCAACTTCTACGAGGCGCCCAAAATGTGGCATGTTAATTAGCCCTAACAAGCCAGCTTGTCACAACCCTAGTGCCCATTCATGTATCTGTGGGTCTGGTGAATTGCATGTCTCAGGCACATACGGTGCGGATGCAATTTCAGGTTGAGCCACCATGTCGTGGTTCTCATAATGCAGGTGCTTCAGTGTCGGCCCAATGTTTGTCGAGCATGTCATCCCAGCCGGGAGTGCAGGCATTTTCACACTGAATTTGGGTTTTGGAGTAAGCTTACAAGGGGGGACATCCATCCAAACTGGAGGGATATACCCAAGGATATTACTTGTAAAGTTTTCTAACCATAGGGCAGGTGGAGGAACGGAGCAAATGGACTATCCCACCTACTCCGGAACTTTTCTAGCCACCACAGACCAAAGTAATCTCTTACTCTTTGGGGATTCAGAGGGTTTACCCCCTCAACGCTTCTTAGCGACACTTGATGTTCCCACCGGCATGTTGGAAACCTCGGCTTCAAGATCAACAGTGTCCGATGACGCACCTTCTCATTCTACAGCAATTAGAACAAATGGAGACTCTATTTCACTGCTAATGTCCACTGTCTCCAGTTCTCCTTGCATACCTCACCACTCTTCGTGATATATCTAACAATAACTGACTGGAATCACGACAGCACTCCACAACAAAACAGATTGCTAATTTCTCAGTGTCTTTTTCCCAATGCTAAACCATACTTATAGCCTTGATCCAAATTGGCCGTAATCATGACTAAATCATGCATTAACTTCAACGAAATCCTTGTATTAATGAAGGAAATCCGTCGGTGATCCTGTCCTCCCCTCGGCCGTATCCGCCACTAATTCCCATGACTCAAACGCGTCGTTAGTTATCTATCTCCACTTTTTGGCATTTATTACTTATTTGACCAGGTCACCATGATTCCATATATCACTGACTGTGCCAAACTTGCGGTACAAGCCTCCCTGCTGTCGCATACCTTCTGTTGTTGGTGTGCCATCTGCCACCAAGCAACCTGCAACAATTATCATCATGTTTTTTTTTTTTCCAATGTGACTTAGACATTGCACTACTCCAAGCCCGTGTGATAGGGATTCAACCTGTGACCATTTACCAGCTTGGGGAGTATCCCCCCGTCCAATCGCTGCAACTGAACCGCTTCCCCTGAAGTAATACTATTGATGCGATAGGGACTTAGCCAATGCATCTGCAACTTGCCTGAATTGTTCATAAACTTACTGTCATATAGTAACACTAAGTTGCCTTGCTGAAACTATTTGTTTTTGATGTGGCGATCATGCCATGCCTTCTGGCGGTCTTTCTCTACGCCTTGGTGAAAGCCAGCAATAAATCGATCCTCTTCAAGCTCCACCAATTGCGTTAGATGTTCGTCTAATGCTGCAACATCATCCATGCTCGTAACAGCCGCAATTCGGAGACTTAGAACAATGTACTCCATAGGCATAATTGCTTCCTTCTCGTATACCAGCTTGAAAGGTGTTTGACCAATCAACCTTTTACATGTGGTGCGATAGGCCCATAAGACCGCTAGAACTTTCAAATCCCAGTCGTCTCAGTTCGTATTGCACACATTTGTCAACACATGCTCCAATACCTTGTTAAACGCCTCCACTGTTCCATTCACCTGTGGGTGATACGGTGTGCTCATCTTATGCTGTATCTGCAATTCTTCCGTCAATGCGCTGATAGTGCGATTAAGAAAATGGCTGCCTTGATCACTCAGCAATATCTTGGGGCAGGCAAATCGAGTGATAATGTGGTCAAACAAAAATCGAGCAGTTGTTGCAGTGGAGCAGTCAACTACAGGTGCTCCCTCAGCCCATTGGGTCAAGTATTCTGACGCCGTGATAATATACCGTGCACTTGTGCGTTTCCCTGGTGGATGGATCGGTCCTACAAAATCCACAGCCCATTTTTCGAACAGTTGTAAGGGGACTTGAGGTAGCGGCGACATCTCATCACGTCTGGATGGCTTTCCAGTTCGTTGACAAACATCACAAGACCATGTGTAGTCTGTTGCATCATTATGTAATGTGGGCCACCAAAGCCCTGCACGCAGTAATTTTTGGGCCGTTTCCCAGCCACCATAATGTCCTCCTGATACTCCACCATGTGCCTCAGCCAATATCTGTGCTTGCTCATGCGGCAAGACACATCTATGCAATATCTCATCGGTAACCAATTTATACAACTCTCCTGCGATTAGTTGAAAGTCAGCAGCCTTGACGACCAATTGCTTCTTCTGAGTAGTGGTAAATTCTAACCTAAAGGATGTCATCAAAATACTGATCTGTAGAGGCAACGTGAAACAACTAGGCATCCGGCAACCCGTCTTCGATATTAGTCGGTTCCTCCCCTGTATCAATCCGGGACAAATGATCTGGTCCAGCATTCAACCGCCGCGGTTTCACAATGACTTCGAAATCAAACTCTTGAAACAAAAGTAGCCATCGGCAGATCTTCCCCCCCAACATAGGCTTATTGACCAATTATTTCAATGGAGAATGATCAGTGAACATTTTAAAATGGCCACCCAACAAATAATGCTTGAATTTCTACAGCGCATAAACCATGGACAGACCTTCGCGTTTTGTTGTAGTGTAGTTGCATTTTGCAGAAGATAGCTTCCGATTGGAAAAAGCAATGGGATGATCAATGTCGACTTCTCCTGGTTGAGCCAATACAACCCCTAGTGCAACCGAGGAAGCATCAACATGGACATGGAATTCCCTACTCCAGTCTCGAAAGACCAGGATTGGGGACCAAGATTAGGTCCGATGCCATCTTCGCTTTGAGCATTTCAAAACTATCCTTACATTCTGGGTTCCACTGGAATGCCACGTCCTTCTTTAGCAACTTTTCCATAGGGCCAGTAATCGCAGCATACCCCCTAATGAACTTGCGATAATATCCCGTGTGACCCAAGGTCGCGTGCAACTGCTTTACGGTGGTCGGCGGTTTCAACCCAAAAATAAGCACAATTTTGGCTAGATCAACCATCAATCCCTGCTTACACACAATATGACCCAACAATATCCCAAACGGCGCACATAAAATACATTTCTTCAAGTTCAACGATATCTGGTGCTGTCGGCATTGCTCAAGCATACTGCGGTATCCAAATGACCCAAAAACCCATGTACTGCAGTATACTGACTCACTATTACATAATCTATGGTCCAAGTGACCCAAAACCTGCCAACTGCGGTATCCTTTGACACAAAATACTCCTTTCACGCCCTCCTCTGGCATGTTGCAGCGTCAGCTGTACCGTGATCTTTCCTCATCAAACCGCCTTCCAACAGGCCCCCAACACAATCTTTTGGCTCACCCTTGAGCCTCATCAACTGCAGGATAGAGTACACGTCGCGGTCCTTGCCTTGAAGTCTGCATAAGGCTGTTCGAAATTCCTCACTAGCTCCTGAGCCTCCTTAGTTGTTGCCTGAGTGCTGACCACATCTTCGGCCGATGGGTGATCGACAAGCTTGCCCATGACCTGTTGTCGATACTGCTATACTGATGGGAGTGATTCACTTGCCTACAACATCAGTTTCCCACCAGTGTCCTGGAATTCTTCCAACTGGGCTGCACGCAACTTTTGGCATTCATCTGCCTTGGTGACCCACTATTGCAAGTCCTTCAGCTCGCACGACTTAGCGACTTGCTCCATTGGTGGAAAAGTTCTCATCGCGGCCTTTAATGTGGCCACCTAGCCCTCCGCTTCCTTCCGCTTCCTTCCGAGTCTTAGTGAGCTGTTCAATTTGCTCATCGTGAATGATGCGGCCCCAAAAATCTACTCTTTTGGTGGTGAGCCTGGTCATCGTCGTCTCTAGCTCCTCCATCTGGGTGGCAACTTCCTAAATTTCCATTCGTCATTCATCCAGCTCGGTCTGAGGCATACTTGGTTTCAACTGAGCCTTCAAGTGGTCGTTCTCCTGTCGCAATTGAAGAATAGCAACCCCCAACCACTGCACTCGGTGAAACACATCTACCTCTTCAGTGGGATCCGGGACATGTTGATAGGCCTCCGCGATCGCTCGGTCAACCCGAGCACTGTCATCCCACATGCGATCCTTTTCAGCAATAAGGAAGTGTTGTTCCTTTTTAAGTTCTTCAATGGTGTGACTGGTCTCAGCCCACTCCTGCTTAAGGTTGGCTTCAAGGTCATCCACTACTTTCCATGCTGCAACAGCTCTGCTTGCAAGCTCATCTTTCTTGGCGGTAACAATAGCCTCTCATGCCTGTAATTGTTGAAAGATCTTGCTGAGCTCATGCATTCTATCCTCCATTTCCTGGGAGGCACCCCTCTACATTGTCGTCAGTGCCATTGCCGATAGTTCATTAACATTGACAGTCACTTGGTCAATCGACTGCAGCACCTTTTGCAACTCCTCTTTATCGGTCACAACCACAGTCGGGGGAATGTTGACATTCTTTACCTAGGGCGTGGTGTAGATCGTGATCATCTCCTGCATGGGTACACTGCCAGGTTCTGTTTGTAACACCGCATTACCTAGAGAATCCATACGGGCAGCAAGCGTAGAGAATCCCTCCTCCACTTTGACAGACATCTTATCAGCAACCACCGTGGCAGCATGGTTAATGGCTGTGATTAACCGACCCAACTGTGCCTCTGTTGGTAAAGACATCCCACTGATCATGGCATGCTCGTGGTGCTATTTTTTTATATTTTCCTCCAGAGCATGGTCGCTATCATCCGCAGTTGGTGTTTGGATTGACTCATGATTGGAACTATGATGACTCTGCTGATCCTGAGCTGATACTCGATCCGGAGGGCCCTCTGGTGGACCTCTAGCATCAATTTCTGCAGGAATCATGGGTTGTCGCCAAGTCTCTGGCCACTCATTCACAATAGCCTCCAAATCTGCCGTTGTTACTTTATACCTTGTCTGCAACCATTGTCGATTAACATCGCAGCGAGCTTGTATATGTATGACACTCGGTCGTATTGTGAATTCCATGATAGGTGTGAATCGTGCCACAGTGTCTGCAGATATTCGCGGGACCTGTGTAGCTGCGTCAAAAAGCATTTCTGAGTACAGCCAAAACTGCATTTGGCACTCCCAGATGCGCTTGGGCTCTCGCACAAACCATAGATTCTGATAGCGTGCCCCTCATTGTTACGTTGCAGCCGGGCAGTCCATACCCTGGTAGGTGTCAGGCTCCTTCCATGCAACTAGAGCAATCAGCAGCAATAGCCAACTATATGAGAAAGTGCCTCTACCCACTTGGACATCTATGATGTCCTCCATTAGCTGGTTCAACAGATATAAGGACTAGTTCATCTGCACTCCTTCTGTGCATTTCTCTGCGCAAGCAACTATCCCCGAATTACATTGGTTAGGGCGACCTCCCCTAATCACTTTACAACACAGGATCTTAATGCCCATGAGTACCGCCTGATTATTGCAGCTGGTGGTGTGATACCCACACCCATCCGATTCAAGGTATACTTTTGTGCCAATCGACGCACTCACTTTTTCTCGTTGTGATTTCCTTGAATAAACTGTGCTGGATCAACACCATTCTTGGGCAAGCCGATAATGTGAGAAATCAATTCAAAAGTAACCAGGATCTCTTTGTCCAACCATAATGAACCCCCATGGAAGCATGACAAGAGCTGCTTTACACAAGAGGCAACTTCTACGAGGCGCCCAAAATGTGGCATGTTAATTAGCCCTAACAAGCCAGCTTGTCACAACCCTAGTGCCCATTCATGTATCTGTGGGTCTGGTGAATTGCATGTCTCAGGCACATATAGTGCAGATGCAATTTCAGGTTGAGCGACCATGTCGGGGTCCTCATAATGCAGGTGCTTCAGTGTCGGCCCAATGTTTGTCGAGCATGTCATCCCAGCCGGGAGTGCAGTCATTTTCACACTGAATTTGGGTTTTGGAGTAAGCTTACAAGGGGGGACATCCATCCAAACTGGAGGGATATACCCAAGAATATTACTTGTAAAGTTTTCTAACCATAGGGCAGGTGGAGGAACGGGGCAAATGGACTATCCCACCTACTCCGGAACTTTGCCAGCCACCGCAGACCAAAGTAATCTCTTACTCTTTGGGGATTCAGAGGGTTTACCCCCTCAATGCTTCTTAGCGACACTTGATGTTCCCACCGGCATGTTGGAAACCTCGGCTTCAAGATCAACAGTGTCCGATGATGCACCTTCTCATTCTATAGCAATTAGAACAAATGGAGACTCTATTTCACTGCTAATGTCCACTGTCTCCAGTTCTCCTTGCATACCTCACCACTCTTCGTGATATATCTAACAATAAATGACTGGAATCACTACAGCACTCCACAACAAAACAGCTCGCTAATTTCTCGATGTCTTTTGACCAACGCTAAACCATACTTATAGCCTTGATCCAAATTGGCCGTAATCATGACTAAATCATGCATTAACTTCAACGAAATCCTTGTATTAATGAAGGAAATCCGTCGGTGATCCTGTCCTCCCCTCGGCCGTATCCGCCACTAATTCCCATGACTCAAACGCGTCGTTAGTTATCTATCTCCACTTTTTGGCATTTATTACTTATTTGACTGGGTCACCATGATTCCATATATCGCTGACTGTGCCAAACTTGCGGTACAATCCTCCCTGCTGTCGCATACCTTCTGTTGTTGGTGTGCCATCTGCCACCAAGCAACCTGCAACAATTATCATCATGTTTTTTTTTTCCAATGTGACTTAGACATCGCACTGCTCCAAGCCCGTGTGATAGGGATTCAACCTGTGACCATTTACCATCTTGGGGAGTATCCCCCCATCCAATCACTGCAACTGAACCGCTTCCCCTGAAGTAATACTATTGATGCGATAGGGACTTAGCCAATGCATCTGCAACTTGCCTGAATTTTTCATAAACTTACTGTCATATAGTAACACTAAGTTGCCTTGCTGAAACTATTTGTTTTTGATGTGGCGATCATGCCATGCCTTCTGGCGGTCCTTCTCTACGCCTTGGTGAAAGCCAGCAATAAATCGATCCTCTTCAAGCTCCACCAATTGCGTTAGACGTTCGTCTAATGCTGCAACATCATCCATGCTCGTAACAGCCGCAATTCGGAGACTTAGAACAATGTACTCCATAGGCATAATTGCTTCCTTCCCGTATACCAGCTTGAAAGGTGTTTGACCAATCAACCTTTTACATGTGGTGCGATAGGCCCATAAGACCGCTAGAACTTTCAAATCCCAGTCGTCTCAGTTCATATTGCACACATTTGTCAACACATGCTCCAATACCTTGTTAAACGCCTCCACCGTTCCATTCACCTGTGGGTGATACGGTGTGCTCATCTTATGCTGTATCTGCAATTCTTCCGTCAATGCGCTGATAGTGCGATTAAGAAAATGGCTGCCTTGATCACTCAGCAATATCTTGGGGCAGGCAAATCGAGTGATAATGTGGTCAAACAGAAATCGAGCAGTTGTTGCAGTGGAGCAGTCAACTACAGGTGCTCCCTCAGCCCATTGGGTCAAGTATTCTGACGCCGTGATAATATACCGTGCACTTGTGCGTTTCCCTGGTGGATGGATCGGTCCTACAAAATCCACAGCCCATTTTTCGAACAGTTGTAAGGGGACTTGAGGTAGCGGCGACATCTCATCACGTCTGGATGGCTTTCCAGTTCGTTGACAAACATCACAAGACCATGTGTAGTCTGTCGCATCATTATGTAATGTGGGCCACCAAAGCCCTGCACGCAGTACTTTTTGGGCCGTTTCCCGGCCACCATAATGTCCTCCTGATACTCCACCATGTGCCTCAGCCAATATCTGTGCTTGCTCATGCGGCAAGACACATCTATGCAATATCTCATCGGTAACCAATTTATACAACTCTCCTGCGTTTAGTTGAAAGTCAGCAGCCTTGACGACCAATTGCTTCTTCTGAGTAGTGGTAACGTCTAAACTAAAGGATGTCATCAAAATACTGATCTGTAGAGGCAACGTGAAACAGCTAGGCATCCGCCAACCCGTCTTCGATATTAGTCGGTTCCTCCCCTGTATCAATCCGGGACAAATGATCTGGTCCAGCATTCAACCGCCGTGGTTTCACAATGACTTCGAAATCAAACTCTTGAAACAAAAGTAGCCATCGGCAGATCTTCCCCCCCAACATAGGCTTATTGAACAATTATTTCAATGCAGAATGATCAGTGAACATTTTAAAATGGCCACCCAACAAATAATGCTTGAATTTCTACAGCGCATAAACCATGGACAGACCTTCGCGTTCTGTTGTAGTGTAGTTGCATTTTGCAGAAGATAGCTTCCGATTGGAAAAAGCAATGGGATGATCAATGTCGACTTCTCCTGGTTGAGCCAATACAACCCCGAGTGCAATCGAGGAAGCATCAACATGGACATGGAATTCCTTACTCCAGTCTGGAAAGACCAGGATTGGGGACCAAGATTAGGGCCGATGCCATCTTTGCTTTCAACATTTCAAAACTATCCTAACATTCTGGGTTCCACTGGAATGCCGCGTCCTTCTTTAGAAACTTTTCCATAGGGCCAGCAATCGCAGCATACCCCCTAATGAACTTGCGATAATATCCTGTGTGACCCAAGGTCGCGTGCAACTGCTTTACGGTGGTCGGCGGTTTCAACCCAAAAATAAGCACAATTTTGGCTAGATCAACCAGCAATCCCTGCTTACACACAATATGACCCAACAATATCCCAAACGGCGCACATAAAATACATTTCTTCAAGTTCAACGATATCTGGTGTTGTCGGCATTGCTCAAGCATTAACTGTAGATTGGCGAAATGATCACGAATCAATCCATAAACGGTCCAATCATCCATATATACCTGCAGAAAATTTTGAATAAAATCTTTGAATGCGGCAACAACGACCCGAGAGAATATCGCAGGTGCATTCTTCAAACCAAATGGCATGATCGTGTACTGAAAGCAACCCCATTCAGTAAAAAAATTTGTCTTATGGAGATCTTCCTTGGCAATGCGAATCTAATGGTAGCGAGAGAATCCATCAGTGAAAGAGTACATCTCCTGACCACCCACTCCTTCAAGTACTTCATCAGTAAATGGGGTCGGAAAAGGGCCATGTAAGCAGGCATCATTCAACTTCCATAAGTTGACACAAATGCGCACTTCACCTATTTTCTTGTCCTGTACCACCATAGGACTAATCCATTCTGATTCTTTCATAGGTTTGATAATACCAGCATCCAACATCCGATCAAGTTCCGCCTTGAACTTTTCTTTATGTCGCAGATTTAGCCAATAAGGTCGTTGTCGAACTTAGCATCTGGTTTCAATGCAATCTTCATCTCTCCTAAATCACCCAGGATTCCCTTCATTTCGGAAAACTTCGTGGGAAACACATCCTGAAACTCATGCAGTAACTCGGTAACCTTACTCATCATCTCATCATCCCAATAATCCCCAACATTATCAAACTTGGGAGTAGCTTCATTGCCGATATTTGTCTTGCGAAGCTGCAATGGTTGACTGAACAGATTACTTGGTGTAGTAGGTGGGACTACATCATGACTTTCTTTAGATTTGGGAATGTTAACATTTCGGGGATCATCATCGTCCTCCGGGCCACCACTAATGTTGAAGCACTCCATGAGAGACTGCATCTGACTGTGGGTGTGCGGGTCGACAGGGTAGGCCGTGGGAACAACCTGAAATATCACATCGCGGATGAGCTATAGGGAATTATGGACATCAGGGTTGGCATCCTTAAATGTGAAGGTATGAGTGAAACAGATCGTTAACTCCCCCCATTTTGTTATGTCATGACGCAACTCCGCTGCAGTGTACCACGAGCGCGGTATCTCCTCCAAAGTATGGACAAAAGCATGAACCCACTCATCTTTGGGTCGTGCTACCCACAATCATTGGAACTCCATCACATGATCACTGGGATCAATCCGGCCATCATACTTGCCAGTGTGATAAACCTTAGTATCGCCGAACTGAACCATCATCAATCTTCAAAACTGTGACCAGTCTTTAATGAATTTCTTATGTGTCGCCCACCATCATGCTGGAGCAGCCTTCAGTGCTTCCTCCAAAGCCAACAATTGCTGTGGTTCTGGGACGCGGTATTCAAACTCTGCTACAAAGGTGTTTAGGCCAGGAAACCCCTCATAGACAGGCAATGTGATCGTTTTTAGTCGCAACATGACATAAAGATTTCGTAACTAACCCACATTTCTGGACTGATACTTCATGCATTTGATTTTGCCAATGTTCTAATGCATCATCATAGTCAGAAGACACGGAGCTCTCACTGCACCACTCCAACTCACCGTAGGTGGTAGGATGAATGTAATCTTCAGAAATGTTGAAGGCATGGTCCCATCTAGCGGGATCATCATCTTTTACAGGCTCCATGTAGCGGCGTCCTTCAGCTGGATCCAAAGGGGCGATAACTCTTAAATCACGATTCTCAAAAGTCATCATGCACTTCTTAAAATTGATTACAGCTCCATTGTTGTTAGCCCATCCAATCCCCAAGAGTGCGGGATAAGAGCTTCCTCCCTCAACCACTTCAACAACGTCAAAATCAGCCTAAGTCTTCATGCCCTTAATATCAATCATGAGCCGCGGGACTCACCCAATGGGTGTTACTTTGGCATGGTTAGCCAATTAGAGCTGTACAAGAGACCAGCTCAATGGGGGACTCCCCATCTTCTGCCACGCTTGCTTGTTTAAGATGTTAACATCTGAACCAAGGTCAGGAATCACAGAGTCAACATCATAGTCACCAATCTGAGTATCCATTTGCATTTCCTTGCCATTCTTCCGTCGTTGTAAGGAGTTTACTGCCGACTCCTGCCGTCCTTTCGGAAGTCGCTGCAACCATCCCTCAATCTCAAAGACGGGCGTCGGCGTCTGATGTGGCATCAAAGACGGGCGACATATCACAAACAACATCCTTACCGCGGTCTTTCTTCAAGGTGCAATGTGCTTTCAGGAATGTCTCTCACTCCGTATCGATGTCGAAAGGTACCGTCTTCTGACTAGCTAACCAAATTAGTGGTCGCGAACTATCTTCCCCGGTTGTCTTGCCTCCACGAGTAACAACAGCCACCGAAGCATCTTATGGTTGCAGTTCTGTAGAAATGGTCGCAATATTTGCGCCCGTCGTCTGGTTCTGTTGCAAATTCCCTGGTTGATTGATATTTTGATTGGCGTTCAGTGATGGTCACAAGGGCTGGTTCTATACTGGTTGCTGTGGCTGGGCTTGATTCTGTAGTTGAGGAGCGTTCCCAACCTACCATCGTGCAATCAAATATGGACAATTCTCAACCATATGATCATTACCAAAACAAAATGTACACTGATTCTGTAGTAGTGGGTAGTCGTGCTGATAGTGCCCCCATACCGCACAGTGGTAACATTGAACAGGTCCACAACCACTTCGGCCTCCTCCTCCACGACCAAATCTGCCACAGCGTCCACCGCTGTAGCCTCCCCGGTAGCCACCCTACTACTATTGCTGCTGCATTGGTGCAGTTGGAATCCCTTGTCCTTGTCGTGCATACTACGGTTGTTGTACATATTGTGGCTGTGGGGGAGCCATCTACATCGGGGTGTATTGCGACATGAATTGCTGCGGTTGTTGTTGCTGTGGTGCAAACTGCATCTGCGGCTGTGGTAGTGATTGGGCTACATGCGGTTGCATTTTTGGTTGTTGCACCGCGTGCTGATCATCCTTGACGTAGAATGCATCGCACATCCTCTCCTGTAGCAACCCATATGCACAGCAATCCTTGTCATCGTGACCTATCGACTTGCAAAATGTGCAGTAAAGATTTCGTGGGGTTGTGACCATTTTATGAATATATGGGCAATTATCATGACCGTGTCCAAACACTTGACAAACGCGACACCACGGCATACTACCACCATTCAACGGGTTTGGCGCACCTGACAAAAAGTAATTATGGAAATTCGGGCAATTATCCTTCGTATGCCCTTCTCCACAGCATCATGTACACCACACTTCATCATGTTGTTCTTGTTCTTCTTCAAATCTTGCAACTGTATAGTCAGGTTAGCGAGCTGTGTCTATATCTGCGACATCCCGGCTGCATTATCTCCAATCGGTGATGCCTCCAACCACATTGCAATCTCTAGAGCTTCACTAGGCATCGATATGTTTTATTGCATCAGCGGTAGCCGAATGTGGGGTAGCAGTGCCGAAATGAACCATTCTTTACGTTGGACAACGCTCATATCGAAACTAACCTTTGCCATTAATGTCTTGAATCGCTGGTCGAAATCCCATACCGTTTCATTGGGATACTACTTAATTTCCTTCAATTCAGTAATATATTGAGCCTCCGACTTAGGCCGTATAAATTCAACAATCAGCCCATCCCGAATCTCATCCAGTGACTTCTCTGGGGCTCCCATAGGGTGTTATACCTCTATGTTTCACAGTGTCGCATCTCCGTCACAAAACGAGTTGACGACACTTTCCCTACTGTTTTAAACCATCCAGAAGAGACAGATGATGAGTCAACCTTGAAGGTGAATCTACCCTGACAAGTTTTGACCCACCTTAGACTTTATCCACACACACTACCGTGCCTTGCTAGTTTGTCAAAACGCGGTACTAGACACTACCGCGCTATGATCTTTCCCCAAGACGCGGCAGTGCCGCGTTCTGCAGTCTTTGCAGAACGCAGTACTCTTTTAATAGCCTTTTTCCCTTGGCTTGTGGGATTTTGGATTTTCGAAGATAATGGAAGATTGGGGTCCTTGATTCGATCTCAACTCATCTCCTTCGATTAGAAACCCTGATCCACTTATCTCTCCTTAGATCCACCCATCTATCTTGTTGGTTAACCTCACCATTTACTATAAAAGAGAGGCATTCCATTGGGAAAAAGGGAGGACTCTTGAGAGTACCAAACTTATGGTCTTGCAGCATTGTGGAGATAGCTAGAGGAGAAGACACTTGGAGCTGGAGGATTGGCTTGGACATCAAGCACCTTTTGTAAGTATTCTTCAAGTTGTAATGGAATAACTTGTCTTGTTTTCCCAAATCATTTGTGTTAATCTTGTTTTAATGATATGATTTGTATCTTTCATAAGATTTAGATTCTAACTCATGTTTCAGGTTGCTAGAGAATAGTGCATTCTTGTGTCTTGGTTCCATTTTGACAGGTTCACTTGTGAGGGCTTGGAGACTGGAGCAAATACCAAAAACAAGCGTCTGGATAGAAGGTTAGTTAAACTTCTTCTACTCTTTCTAGCATTTTAATCTTGAGATGTTTGTTAGATCTAGGGATTCAAGGTAGCATTTGTTTTGACTTGTTTCTTGCTTTAAAGTTAGTTTAAAGTCTGCTTTAAAGTTAAGAGAGTTTTGGCTTATCCGTAGGACAAAATTCTACATAACATAGGGACTAAAACAAACTTCATGAACCAATCTAATGCATGACCTCACAGATTCGTGGCTAACTCTCCTTTCTTAGCATTGTCATCAGTGATCTGTTTCACGGTCCAGACTGCTTCACACAAAAACAAATATTGTTCTGGGTTGTCTGTATCACTTCCATGGAACAACGGTAGCTTAGGATCATCACTCTCCATCCTGGGCTTCCTTCCTCCTGTCGCTATGATACTACTACCAATTAACTTCTACGGTGTCGATGTACTCGGCGTTGTCAAAGTAGTGTTTCTTGTTGGCTAAGAGTTAGTGAGCAGAGGTGTGGGTACGTTGGTGTCGGGGTTTGGTCCTTCCTCTATCCTGGGCGTAGCCTAGTCATTCCTATCAGGACTGTGAGTTCACTTCGTCTCGTGTGGTCTTTCTTCACGGTTTTACAGTTTGATCGCAGTAGGACCTTCTCCCGTCCTCTACCTCTTCTCCTGTCGAAACCTTGCTCCTCCTCTCGTAAGACCACTTTCTTCCTTGGCTTTTCTCACAGTCTCCTCATGGTATGCACCCATCTACCCCTTTACCATTCCATGTACCGTCCCTAGCAGTCGCGGTACCCACGGCCTCCACCCATTAGGCTATCTATTGTTCGAGGTGCATCTTTAATATACCCTTCTCGCAAATTAGCATCTTAATCAATAGTTGGAGCGACAGCAGAAACCTTCCCCTGGGTCCTCGAAAGAAGTATCTTTCGGCTTTGCTATAGTATTTCTTCGTGTCGACCGCAAATTCAGTGATATATCCTTCCAATATGTTATTAAGCCAAAGTTTGAAAGCCTGCGATGCCTTATTATCGACTTCCTGCAATTCCTAAATCAATTCTGGGGTCCAAGCCGTCGGCTCACCACCCTGAAAGTTCCTCTTTTAGAAGGTCAGCTTCGACAACCATTCATACAAAATGACTAGGAATTCGTAGAAAAACCATTCATGCAGACCATCGTGAATATATCTTTCCACCCAGTGGTCTACCATTAGTCGCGTATTCCGACTTTCTTCTTCAGCAAACTCTTGCAACTTCTGATCGAACCATTTTTGTATCTTCAACTTCGTCGGGTGCCACAACATGACCTCCTTCTACTCTACACACGGTCCTGGCAACGGAAGCATTTGTTGATTGACTCGACCTCAGTTGATAGGGGTTCACCTCACTCTCGACGCATACCGTAGTCTCCCTGGGCACTGACCCGGGCAGGTTTGAGCCCACCTAGCAACAGCTGTAGAGTGGATGAGGTCTCACCTGAGGTGTCTAGGAAGAGCAGACAGAACCATGTTTCCACCGAGGGAGGAGGAGAGTTGTGGCTGCATAGACCAACTCTACTGCGGTAATCTAACCAGAGACATTAAACATTAGGAAAACATATTGCAGCATTCAGGGAGTTATAACATATCGCAACATTTATCATTACATTCTACATAGAACATCCCACTTAATCATAGCAATTATCATCATGGGAATAATAAGCAGACATTGCATTAAACAATATTCATACACCGCAACATTGCACAAGGTTTGTACCAAAACATCATTATATTACTGTCGCGATGATACACCAGCAAAAACACAGATCTCACATCCAACTTGTCTTCTATATCTCATTCATCTTATCTATATTACCTTTCTCTTACAATTCTCATGTATTTATAGGCTTTTGCCCTTACAATATTTGTCCACTTACGACTGACTCCCCAACCGACACTATGGACAATTGACCCAATATCTAAGTAACTTGGTCCAAATGACCCAAAAACCCGCATACCGCAGTATACTGACTCACTATTACATAATATATGGTCCAAGTGACCCAAAACCCGCCAACTGTGGTATCCTTTGGCACAAAATACGCCTTTCTCGCCCTCCTTTGGTGTGTCGCAGCGTCAGTAGTACCGCGATCTTTCCTCATCAAACCACATGTTAACAAATCCATGCACACTCATACAACACCACATGCGACTAAACCCGTGAAACCCCCCCATCCAGTCCGTGCACTTCGTAAGTGTGCTTTGTGCGACGATTTGGGCCATGCAACGCATAATTGTCCGTAGTTACCAGACCTTCAAGAACACATGAAGACATTAAATGATGACCCCAACATTTTGGTTGTTAAACTACCAACCACCCCCCCATCCCGTAACAAGTCATTACACACCAACAACTCCTCCGCCATATGTGAAGTCTACAGACATTACTCCCATCATTGTCCGTACCTAGCTGAGTATCGACTGGTTCTCCATGAAATGAATCAGTCCTCTTTAGATTCATCCATTACTACCATCGAGGATATTCACCCACCCGAATCCTCCTCCTTGGCAGAGGTTAACACTTTTTATATGATTTCCATAGGCGGCGAACCAACCATCCCCATGAGCTCCAATTCTACCTATTATGATATTTCCACACAGTGTTTTCGCAGTGACAAATAAATCCTTGAATCACTAACTACACTTGAGCTCCCTTGGGATGACATGCATCATAGAGCCTACTTCATTCCTGAGGAGTCCATGCATGTTACAGGCGACCAACTTTCGGTAAAGTTGAAAGACTTCATCCATATCCAAGTGGATTTGTTTAAGAGCCCCAACCTTGCCCTTGATGCCTTCAAAGAAGGTAAAATGGCTAACATCTTGCCTACCATACAGCTCGATAATTATGTCACACCCGGTATAGTTGAGAACATTATGTTAGGTTCCTTATAGTACTCGTGATGAAGTAGTTGCCTATAAGAAACTCTTCTAGGAATTCCATGATGTTTTCTCTTGGTCATATACTAATATGCCTTGTCTTGACCCTGCTATCGTTGAGCACTGTATCGATACTTGGCCTAACGTCCAACCCATCCACCAAAAGCAACGACCCATTCACCCCTCTAAACTACTAGTAGTTAAGGCCCAAATTGAAAAATTACGTCAAGCTGGGTTCATTTACCCCATCGCTTACACCACATGGGTGTCCAATCCTGTGCTGGTTAACAAAAAAAGGGCACCATTCGTGTCTGTACTAATTTTTGTGATTTGAATTTAGCTTGTCCCAAAGACAACTTTTCTATGCCTTTCATCGATCAACTCATTAATGCATGTTTAGTTCATGAGATTCTATCCTTCATGGACGATTTCTATGGATACAATCAGATTCAAATTCGTAAAGAGTACTATATAAGACTGCCTTTAATACTCCATGGGGCACATTTTCCTATCATGATATGCCATTTGGCCTTAAAAATGTTGATGCCACATTTCAGTGGGCCATGACCTTTTGCTTTCATGACTTGGTAGACATTATCATTATGTACTTGGAGGACCTCACCGTTCAATCCAAGAAGCGATTCGATCACCTGGACGATCTCCGACAGTTATTTTTGCTTTGCCGCAAATACAACATCCTCTTGAACCCCCTTAAGTGTGTTTTTTGCATTCCTTCCATCAGGTTATTGGGTTTCATTGTTTCCCAAAATAGAATCACTACCAACCCTTTGAAGTTTCAAGCCATTCTTGACCTCCCATCTCCACACACATTGCACAAATTACAAAGCCTTCAAGGGATGTCCAATTTTCTCCATCGCTTCATTCCTGACTATGCTACCAAATTTCATGGTTTCCTTCGCTTGCTTTGGACCCATGTTCCCTTTGTTTGGGATGAACAAGCAAAAGCGGTGTTTCAAGCATTAAAACAAGCCTTGAATTTCACTCCCTTGATTTCACCTCCTGATTTCTCGAAGGATTTTATCATTTACGTTTCAGCATCTGAATATGTTGTTTCTTGCATGTTAGTCCAGGGAGATATCGCAAGACAAGAACGTGCCATATATTATGTGAGTCATACATTGTTTGGTCCACCGTTACGCTACTCCCATTAGGAGAAATTGGCCTTAGCCATCATCTTCTTTATTCAAATGGTATGCCACTACGTTCTTATGAGAAGAACTACAGTCGTGGCAGTCTCCAACCCCATGGTATGTCCCTTGAGTTGCCACCTCCTTCAAGGCCGCATGAGTAAATGGATCATTATCCTTCAAGAATATGACCTCACATTCGTTACACACAAGATTACCAAATCCATGCATTGGCACAACTCATGACCAACTTACCATCCTTGTCAATATCATGTCTGATCATCACTAAATTTCCCGATGACCACTTGTTCACCATTTCGTCGAATGACCCATGGTATGGTGACATCCTGGTAAACCTACGAACATAGAAGTTTCGATCCAACCTCGGCCACGATGATCGACGTCACATACGCCATCACGCTTCATGATAGCTCCTTCACGTCGATGTCCTTTATCGATGCGGCGTCAACACCATTTTACATTGATTCCTTACACATGATGAGGCTGAACAAGTTTTGAATGATTGTCATAGTGGATATTGTGGTGGCCACTTATCTAGAATGGAAACTGCCCAAAAGGTCATCCACGCTGGGTATTTCTGGCCCACCCTTTTCACTAATTGCATCACAACAATCAAACATTTTTGGAATTGCCAACTCTCTGTCCCCAAAGCCATGACCCCTCTTACCCCTCTCAATATAGTAGTGATCGTTGTTCCTTTCGGTAAATGGGCCAATGATTTTATGGCGTGAAACTCCCCCTCAAAAACTGGCCATAAATACATAATTGTTTAACCATGTCATTACCAGGGTATTTTTTAAGGATTCTAATATTATACTTAAGTATAGTAATCTAGGCGATTATTTTGGATTGAAAAAATCATATATATAGATAGGAAGGAGAATATCAAATATGAAACATACCATTTACTACTGGAATTTGTAAATTTTGGTGAAAATTATGATAAAAAAAACATATTTTATGTATATATAGGTGATATTAGAGACTAAAAATGACCAAATAGCGAATTTATTTTTTGAAAAAAAGCCCACAAAATAGCCAATTGGCGAAATTTCGCCCATAAAAGTTACTCTGGTCATTACTCGATTTAGGGTCCCTAAACAGCTCGTATCCGACCATGGTAAACATTTTGAAGACACCGTTTGGAAGGCATTGTCAACCTTCCTGAATTTTGACCACTAGTATGCCTCATCCTACCCTCAAGGGAACAACCAAGTTGAGGCTATCAATAAGATTCTGAAGAAAATCCTTCAACAAATAGTGAACAAGAAGAATTCAAATTGGCACCATATGTTTTTTCTTGCACTTTGGGATTACAACACTTCCAATAAAACCACCACAGATTTTACCCCTTTCCATTTGGTTCACGGCGTAGAGTCGATTCTCCCCATTGAGTGTCAAATCCCAGTTTTACACATTTCCATTGACCTTCTTCTGGACACCTAACCTATTGAGCAATGCTTACCCCTAGTGGAACATGCATACGAATACCGACGAGGATCCTTACAAATCACCGAGGCTGCCAAACATCACTCCAAATACCATTATGACAAGCGCGTCCATCCCCGCACCTTCTAAGAAGGTGACCTAGTGCTCATTTATGACCAAGCTCATGGCAAGCACGACAAAAGAAAGTTTGAGTCCATGTGGAAAGGCCCTTACATTTAGCAAACCTATCTTGGCAAGGGGGCATATATCCTTACTGATTCTAAAGGACACCCCTTGACCAACCCTCGCAATGGGTTGTATCTCAAATGATTTTCCCCTTAAATTTTCAAGGACCCCTCAGCCCGTGTTGTATAGTTTTCTTCCCCTTTTTGTTTTTCACTTTTCTCATTTTGAACCTTACATCTTGCTTCCATGCATGACCACAAATGGATCCTGTTCCACCACTCTATGTCGGTTTCACGAAAGACGCAAGAAGATGGTCTCCAAACCTTGCCTCCCCATCTTGGGTACTGTATTCCCCCTCACACGAGTTGATCCACCTCGACGGAGTGTGTATCAGTGTTGCCACCAATAATTAGGATGAGTATGATGTTGTGGCCGGTCTCTTGATCGCTTCTATCCAATTGGCCATTAGTCACCTTCATCTGTTTCTTGAATCCCAGCTCCTTGTCACCCAACTCAATTAATTTTACCAGGTACGGGATCCTTTCCTTTTTAGAAAATTCCTGCGCACTAAACAATCGATTAGATAGTTTGAGTTCATTACATTCACTCCCGTCCCACGAAGTCAAAACAATGTTACAGACCAAATGGCTAATAATATTCTAGAATGGCATATAAATCACAACAGATAGGAAGTAGACCATGATATGCATGATCATATCATACACATGCATATATACATCATATAGGATTTCAACATCCTAAAAATAAAAACAAGGGACCATCATCATAATAAACTGCATCCACGCGCATATATATATATCATCATCAAAATTTCATAGTTTTCATATAATAAGAATCATTGCATCAAGGAGCCACAACAACTTCCTCGTCATAAAAATAATCGCCAAATACAAAAATTCCCTATGCTCATCGCATTAGGGGGTAGTTCCATCAAATTCCTAGTCATCTAAGTCATCTCCATCATCATCGTCCTCCTCCTCCTCGTCCTCTTCCTCATCATCGTCTTCTTCCTCCTCCTCATTTGACTCAGTATCCTCCTCCTAATCATCATATGGGGAATCCACCCATGCCATGGCCCTCACTGCCTCAACTGCCATAGTAGTTTTCCGCATCACTGGTCTCCACTCTCGTGGAGCATCGTAGTAAATGTCGATCAACTCCTGATCCAAATGTTTCCATCTGTCATCCACCACCCGATACAGTAAGCGGTCAATCCCCATAAGAAACATCTCCAAAGTCGTCGATACACTCCTTTGATGATGTTTCCCATGCCCAGGAGAATACGCTCCCTTCACTTGACCCCTACGAGCCCGGTACCCTACTAGAGGCCGCAGTCCTACATCTGCACGCATAAGCACGTCATCATTCTTAATGTCATAAAACTACTCTAGCTAGCATATATGCTATGAATTTTACACAACATGATACTGCAAACTAAGTAAATACATACCATCTGGTCTCCGTGCCTGACCATGCTATCGTGGTAGCTTTGCATCCCCCCTGTAGTCCATCCCTACATAGGGGAAGTCCTCCATCACCACTGGAAGTTACCTCCACTAAGTAAACAACTCGTGTGTAAAGAATCGACCCAGCAGTCCCCCACCACCACAAGTCATCATCTCGCTTGATCGCTGCATCCTTGGCTCAGTGGGCCCACTGTCGCACATCGCTCTATGCGGCCATAGCATCGAAAAATGCTCAAAGAAGAACGAGCATAGGAATTAAGGGAAATAGAAATCCCCTCTCGTGTGACTCACCTTGTTCATCTCTCGTCGAGCCATTGTCAGCTACATCTATTCCCAACCAAAATATGTCCCTGCTAGCCCCTGCTCTACCAACATCATATGCCCTGTAGAGACCCTGTGGGGTGCCTTTGACCCCAATATCATTACAACCAAAGCCGCTATGGCCCGCATCGTTAGAATATCTATGTCGCATATCAGTATGGCATTGTCATGCACATAAGCTATGGAATAACAGTCCTGCTCCAGTAGATCCTCCATTGAGACATCACTGGGCTTTCTTAGTTGTGTGTCCGCAATTAAACCTAACCATGAAATCCCAGTCAGAAAGTACACATCCACCAGCGTGATCTTTAGCCGCCCCCCCTATATCATAAATTTCCCCACATCGACATCCCATAACTCTACCAATTTGTTCAATAGTAACTTCGTTGAATGCATCGGGGGCACCCTAGAAAACTTCAGTAACCCACACCGGGCCAAAGTATCCCACACATCATCATCATCCATGATGCTTTCAAGCAGCTTCCCAAGCTCTCGCTCTCACCAGCTCACTCTCGGCATCCTACACAAAAAGAACAAAACCCTCATCAGCTCCATGTAAGCCGAAAAATTGGTCTCCCTAGGGCCGTAGCACAAATCTTGAGCCAAAAGGGGCATTCCAAAGCATGCCTTTTTTCCCCACAGGTGCGCTCTGGAGTAGGATTTTCTCGAACTGAGTGCTCCTCAGGCACACCTATGGTCCCACAGTTGCGCTTGATGTGCGCTCCGAAGCATGGCTGTGTATCCCATAGTCGTGCCCCAAAAGCATGATTGTGTGGCTTATAGGAGCATTCAGATCACACTATTTCCCCCAAAAAGCATGCTCCAGCGTAGTTGTTCTCTAGATGATATTGCTACGTCACTGTAGAGGACCAAATCCAATAAAATAAACATGAAAACTGACAAAAACAACTTCACAAATTACCTGCAAGTCACATAAATTGATTCCACCAGTCACATTGAGAGAAATTTGAATTTCCATTTCTGGGCTTCTCCACACTCCCCCCAATTTACACAGTGAAAATGACATGTGGAGGTGGGCTCCCTTTCTATTTATAGTCATTTCTAACCTAGTTTTGCTTTGACTATTCTAGAGTCATACAATCTCCGTTTTCTACAGTATTTGCAGTTCCAGATTCAAAATTTTGTGCCCATGATGATGCTTGATATATTTTTTTTCTCTCACTCAACCTATTTTAGACATTTTTGCCATGCCTCCCGTCAGCTCAATTTATGTGCCACCAGGGATGTCGACATTTTTCACCCCACTTTGACCATTTTGTCTATTGCACCCAATTCATGAGCCCTCTGCTCCCTCCATACTACAATTAATGCATGATTTTTCAACCATTCATCTACCCTCAAGGAGGCCCCATCAGTGTTCCCCCCTCACATTCTTTCTTGATTCTCATATTTTTCCCTTGATTGAATACTTCCTCCTTGCTTGGATTCTACATCTGTTTGGTATATTGTTATCCATTTTTCGGGCCAAGAAGCTCCATTACAAAAAAGGAACTCAGGGAGTTTCTGTTAAGCTCTTTTCCGACTCCTTAAAGAATGACATGATCATCAAGCATTATCACTTCCTTTCATGCTCGTTAAAGTATCTGGAAGGGCGTCTATCTGGTATACGTTTAACCCTTTTTCGGACCTAGTAGACTATTTAGAAAGAGGAATACTCTAGTCACATCGGCTAGAAGAGTTTTCCATTGCATACTTTTATGCTTTTTTGGTCCTTTTGGACTAACACACAGAAAAGAACCCCCTTGGAGTCTTCTTATTTCTTCCAGACTCTCTAAAATTGAAAGCGACCATGAGCATTCACTATCATGGAATCGTATAATCCACACAAGAGTACCTTCTCATCATCTTAGAGTCTTCTTATCCCTTTTAGACTCCTTAAAATTGAAAGCACCCATGATCATGCACCATCCCGGGATTGTACAAATCCACACGATGGTATCCTTTTGAGCACACTTCTATCCCTTCTTTGAGCTCCTTAAGACATTAAGAAGACCCAAATTGTGCCTCTCAGGGCCATGACAGATCACATCTAGTCCCCCCATTATGGAAGCATCCCCATCTTGGTCTCCTTTGTTCAGATTATTCTACGATGAGTCACCCTTGGAGTATTATGATCTCACTAATCAGTTTCCCCCTTGAGTCTCCCCCATTGCAACAACAGTCATTGATCCCCTAAGCTATGATCTCGTTCCTCAAAGTTAGTTTCATATGCTACTAGGTCATCCTTGTCGTCATACTCTGAACAAAGAAAGTTTGAGTCCTCCCACTCTGTGACCCTCGTATCCCCCCACATTATGTCAGTCTCACATTCAATACTATCACCTGTTGGTTGTACACCTCACACTCCTATCAAGGAAACATCATTTCCTTGGTAGTTGCAGGTCTCCCTCTATCGACGCTAGCACTTCTATTCCAGAGGATAGACCCAGAAGTCCCTGTACCTTGGAATCATCTCCATCAGTGGTGAGTTCCTATGGACCATCTGAGATGAGTCCTTAGCGTCTCTTAGAATGGTTGTTTCTCACGTGCTCGACTTCAACTCCATCATCGTACCGTTGAGATTCATATAGGGTATTGTTCCCTTCAGTTATTGGTCGAAGACTTGGGATGTACCCTGATTATCACATTGGTGAGGCTATTTGGAACCCCCGAGTTGTATGTTCGCGTCGATATTCGGCCTACGTTTGCGACACTATTCGGAAGCCCTTCAACTATATGCTTCCTAGAGTATCTAGTTCAGATGCAGTTCAGTGTACCTTTGAGATTCTGACTCTTATTCATTGCATCCATACAGTTGTTGGACACCTTTAGATCCAGTAGAGCATCAATTGTTATGGTACCACATTTAGGATGGATTCCATTGTTTCCAGTTCTAACTTTCATATCAGTCATGGTTGGACCATGTGTATGTCCCAGATGTGTGTCCCCTCTCGACCATTGTGATGTACATAGCAGTTCTCTAAGTACTTTCCAGGTCCCCTTTGGGCCTCACCATTATTTGTATATCTTTATATGAGCATGGGTATTCCCACCGCGTCCATATATTTGAGATTATTCCTCATTCATTATCGAGGTGATGTATTTCCATTTTTATCCCTTGCAGTTTGTATGGAGCACATGTTTGGGTCTCCAGCCAGTTTCTTCTCTCTTCCGTCACAATGCTCACACCCTTGGAAAAAGTCAATACCTATGATGTTTATTGGCCATACGATGATATATTTCCCTCACACATCAGGGGGTAATCTGTTAACACCCAAAAAAAATTCACTAGCTCATATCCCTAGTCACATAACCCATTTATCCCTTTTTTTCTACATTTTTGGCCTCCAAAAACCCAAAAATCCCTAAATTGGTAACCAAATGGAAACAAAAATCATTATTTCCCTAAAAAATAACTAAATTCCTTCAAAAAATGTTAAAATCACACAAAAAAGGGTCCAAACACCCGGAAAAGAAAAAGAAAAAGGGGAAAAATTCAAAATAAAATAAAAAAGGAGAAAAAACTCTAAATACTACTAGCCAAAGCCACTGGTTTCCCAAAACCATGGGTCAATACTACACCACCCAAAATCATTATAAAAAGGTGATGGAGGCCCCCCATTACATACATCTATCACTCTTCATACCCTTATGCTGTTGAAATTCCTATTGAACTCTATCCTACCTCATGAAGCTTTTGTTCCCATTTAGTTGAGTCTTGGCCACCATTTGAGCCTTTGGAGAAGAGAAAGGAACCTTGAAGACCCAGAGAAATACTCTTCATACAACTGTGAGTCCCCCAATCACCTCATCTTCTGAGGTAAATCCATATTGTAAACCATTTTTACACAATGATACAAAATCAAATTCTCATTACGGGTTTCTGTTTATTTATTTTGTTACTATAGTAATTAGTTAGATTAGTTCTTACTTTTATTTGCATTCACACATAATATATTTTTGAAACTGCTACTAAGGGTTCCATATCCTTAAGGCAAGTGAAGGTGAATTGGTGACATACAACCATGAGAATGGATGTGCACAAAGAATAATAATAATGGAAGACATAATTAGAGAAGTACTTCCAGAAGATCTTCTACCAGATGGAAGAAAATGTAGACAAACTAATTGCAGATTATGGGACAAGAATGCAAAATGACAAGGGAAAAGAGAAAGATAATGCTTTTGTGAATCGAGGAGGAGGAAGAAACCCCCCTAGTCCTCCATCATCACCATTAGCTTGAATCTCAAGTTAGAGTTCCTCATCTTCCTCTCATTCTCATCATTCAAAGGCTCCTCAAAAAGGACCTCCTAAACGAACATTGTTGAAGCTCGATATGAAGTTCAATTTTCCCATGTTCATTCAAGAATCAAATGTGGAGAAATTGAACAATTGGATAAAGCAAATTGATGTATATTGCTGAGTTCAACAGATTTAAGAAGAAAGGTGAAGATTCAACTGGCATCTCTTTGGTTGGAAGGCACATGCCTCATATGGTGGGAAGGCAAGCTTCAGAAAGGTAGAAAACTAATGGGTAATCACCTTTCTTCATGGTCTGATTTTACTTTTGGATTACATAATCAGTTTCATCTATTGGGTTACGTTCAAAAGGATATGATGGATTGGAAAAGTTTTAGACAAAGTAAAGGTTAGAGTTTCAATAATTTTATTGAACAATTTAGAAATAAGGCTCTTGAGTTAAATGTTGCTTTGGATTTCCCAGACACTCTTTTGAGGTATATTGGTTCTTTTCACAATTATCTTCGCCATACTTTGTTGTTGTTGCGTCCTACTAGTTCGGATGAAGCAAGTGTGCAATCTACTCATCTTGAGAGAAGGGGAAAGCATTTGCAAGAAGCCCACCACAAGAATCCTTTCAAGACCAATCACAATAACAAGTTCAAAGGGAAAGGAAAAGACAAGAAGACAACTATTACAAAGAAGGGAGAAGGGAATACCTGTTACACTCATTGCCAGAAAGAAGGGCATGATGAAGATCACTGCTGGAAGCTACATATTGAATGAATACCAAAGAAGTATGGATGTAAAGGAAAGAAGAAGATCATTTATATAGTGGACCAAGACTTGGGTTCTGACTCAGGTGATGAGACAAAGATTGAAGCCGTTGGAGTTCAGGGTAAAAGTTATCTTCATGCAATTTCAAGTTCTAAGAATGTTTCTCAATATAATGATAAAAGAAGAAGTGAATTGTTTCACCTAAGAGTTGTGTCTAAGCATACCAAGCTAGATACATTATCTAATCTGGGTTCTCAAGTTAATTTAATCTTAGCATCAGTTGTTAAGAGATTGGGTTGTCAGCAGTGGAAATGATAGAGATCAAAAAGAAAGTACAAGACTTGTTGGACCAAGGAGTCATAAGGCCTAGCTCATCTCCATGTGGTTCTCCTATTGTGATAGTAATAAAGAAAGATGGCACATGAAAGATTTGCATTGATTATTGGGCTCTCGACAAGATCACAGTGAAAAATTGATATCCTCTTCCTCGCATCGATGATTTTTTTGATTAGTTAAAAGATGTTGTTTTATTCACTAAGATGGATTTGCGCAGTGACTACCATCAAATCAGAATTGCAGAAAGTGATGTGTGGAAGAATGCCTTCAAGACCAATCAAGGTCTATTTGAGTGGTTGGTAATGCACTATGGGAAACATTATATTTGAATTTGAATTGGTGGCAGGTTAGTGGGAAGGGGCGGCTAGCCGGCGCCAGAACCCGGTAACCAGAATGGCCAACCCCATGAACAACGGTAAGTAGGAAAAACATGGGTTGCGCAGGTTCAAATGACCTAAAGGGCTCACACTCTATAGGACCATAGTTACAACCAAGTACCATTAGGGGGTGGTCACAAGCCCCAACTATGAGCCATATCCTATGGAAGGGATTACCATTGGTACCCGACAGGAAACCAACTAAGCATGGGTACGACTTGGCATAAACCACGATGGTTAGCACAAATTGCTGGGGGATGCACTCAACAACTATATAACCCAGTTCATTGCCTAGTTTGAGGAGTTAGGATAGATTCTATACAAAGTTTGAGGGTTTGCACATTTTATGAGGTGGGATGGATTCTGAAATCCATATAGGTTGTACAGTCATATGGATGTGCCATGTGGCGATTGGCGTCCCAAAAGTATATAGTGTTTTAAGTTGATCCTCACAATCAGAGGCTTCTGAATCCTTTATTGCATTCCATTTCTTCATTCATGCTTCTATTCTCCTGCTCATCTCCAAAAGTGAGGTATACTTGTGTAATTTGCCATGTATTTTCTCATTCTTGTTGAGATTATAGATTGACCTCTACTTTTAAGAAGCGGGTCCGGAGACGTAGTCCTTTTCGACAAGCTTCGTTAGCATATAGTGTCTTCTTTATGTGTGTGTTGTGTCTTCCACATGTGATTTTCTCATGCATTATGTGCACGTGAGCTTTGATTTACACTCTTTCATGCAATTCACTTTTTAAGTCATAGAATAGAAAGAGCTTCTATCAAATATTGTCCTCTCCTGCGTGTGAGTGTGGTTATAAGTTGTACTGAACACCCTCTCCTTCATTGACTGTGTGTATATCTCTTGATGATGGTGGAGACCAGCGTGGAGTTGGATATATTGCATTGAAGGATGAAGCTGGAGCCAACCTGGATGTGTACGTGGAGAATGAGAACCAACACCATTCCTGAACATCAAGTTGAGACCTGTGCGTGAAAGAGTAGAGGAGGTGTAACTAGGGTTTTCACCCTAGCTCATGCTAAGGAGCACCTACTAAGGATTCCCGAATCCTTAGTAGCAGTTCAATAATGGGTAAAGGACAAGATTTAAAACAAGTAAAAATTAAACATTAACATGTGCATGTAAAGGAATCTAGTTATAACAGTAAACAGTAAATATCCACGAGAACACAGTAAATGAGATTTATAATTTTTTATTAATTGGGAAAACTAGGGTTTGCAAATATTTTACCTCAATGGTGAGGTTCGAGTCCTTGCAACAGTATAGGAGTAGTGAACCAGTGCTCCAATGTTCTCTCCCTTCTCCAAGATGCTCCAAGGTTGGTCCAAATGTTCACTCTAAATGGAGAACTCAAGCTCTAATGGTTGGGCTAGGGTTCTGGAGTGATCTTGGCTTCAGAAGGATATGATGAATAATGGATTAGAAATTGGGGGCCTCCATCACCTTTTTATAGTGATTTTGGGTAATGGAGTGTTGACCCATGGTTTTGGGAAACTACTAGTATTGACAAATGGTATTTGGGATTTTCTCATGGCTTTGAGAAACCAATAGTATTGGCTAATGGTATTTGGATTTTTTCCGTCTTTTTGAATGTATTTTTGACTTTCTTTTCTTTTTTCTTTTTTTATTTTGGGGGAGTTTAGGCCATTTTTTGGAGGGTTTACACCTATTTTGAGGGATTTTCATTAATTGCGGAGGGAAATAATGGTTTGTTGCCCTTTTGGTTACCATTTGATGTTTTTTTATGGTTTTGGAGGCCAAAAATGTGGGAAAAGTGGACAATCTGGTTATGTGACTAGGGATATGAGCTAGTGAACAATTTTTGGGTGTTAACAGATTGGCCCTTGATGTGTGAGGTTAAGAGCTCATCATATGGCCAATAGAAATCATAGGTTCTATCACTTTCTTGGGGTATGAGCATTGTGACGGAGGAGAGAAGAAAATTGTTGGAGATTGGAACACAGGATCCATACAAACTACAAAAACTGAAAATACATGGCCTCTATAATGAATGAAAAAGAATCTCAATATATGGACGAGGCGGGAATACACATGCTTGTATCAAGATAGAAAAATAAAAATGAGGCGCAAAAGGGGGCCTGAAAAATACATGGAGAACTATTGTGTACATCATAATGGTCGAGAGGGGACACAAATCTGGGACATACTCAGGGTCTGACCATGACAGAGATGAAGAACTGATGCATGGAAATAATGGCATACATACTGAATGTGGTACTAGAACAACTGATGCTCTGCTAGATCGGAATGTGTCCAAAAACTGTATAGACTCATGTCTGAGAGTCAGAATCTTGGAGGTATGCTGAACTGCATCTGAACCAGGTACTCAAGGAAGCATATAACTGGGGTGCTTCCAAATACGGTCGCCAAGCGTAGCCCTAATATCTGCAGGAACATACAACTGGGGGGTTCTAAAGTAGACTCACCAATGTGATAGAGTCAAGGGACATCTGAGGTCTTCGACTAATAATTGAAGGGACCAATACTCTGCATTAATCTCAACGGTGCAATCAAGGTGTTGAAGTCGAGCATGTGAGAAATAACCATTCAGAGAGGCACTAAGGACTCCTCTCAAAATGGTTCGTAGGCACTCACCACTGATGGTGATGAGTCCAAGGCACAGGGACATCTGGGTGTATCCTCTAGAATAGATTGGTGGGCGTCGATAGAGGGAGACCTGAAAATACCAAGGCAATGATGTTTCCTTGATAGGAGCATGAGGTGAACAACCAAAAGGTGATAGTACTGAAGGTGGGACTGACATACTTTGGGGTTGGAGAACAATTAAGGTTGCAAAGAGGGGCGGCAGACTCAAACCTCCTCTATTCAGATTAAGATAGCATGGCTGACCTGGAAGCATATGAAACTAACTTTGGGTACGAGAATCATAGCTTAAGGGACCAAGGGCTGTGACTGCAATGGGAGAGACTCAGGGGGACAAAATGATGAATGATATCACGAAACTCTAAGGGTGGCATATCGCAGAATACTTTAAACAATGGCGACCATACTAAGGGTGCTTCCATGTTGTGGGTACTAGATATTATCTATCATGGCGCCAAGAGGCACCATTGGGGCCTTCTTTGTGGTTTAAGGAGCTCAAACAAGGGATAGAAGGGTGCTCGAAATGGTACTGTCGTGTGGATTTGTACGATCCTAGGACAGTTCATGCTCATGAGTGCTTTAAATTTTAAGGAGTCTGAAAGCGATAAGAAGACTCTGAAATGGTCAAGAGGTATCATCGTGTGGATTAATAAGAGCCTAGGATGGCGAGTGCTTGTGGTTGATTTCAATTTTAGAGAGTCTGAAATCATTAAGAAGACTCCAAGGGGGTTATTTTTCGTGTGTTAGTATCCAAGGCCCGAAAAAGCATTAAAGGATGCAATGAAGAACTCTTCTAGCCGATGTGACTAGAGCATTACTTTTTCGTAATTAGTCTACAAGCTCCGGAAAAGGGGTAAAATTATACTAGATATATGCCCTTTCAAATACTTTTAGCGAGCATGAAAGGAAGCAAGATTGCTCGACGATATCTTCATTCTTTTAGGTGTCGGAAAAGGGCTTAACAGAAACTCCCTAAGTGCCTTTTTCGTAAAGGAATTGCTCAGCCCGAAAAAATGGGTAAAAGTATACTGAACAAAAGAAATGGCCAAGCAAGGAGGAAGTGTTCAATTCGAGGGACAATTATCAGAACCAAGAATGAAGGCTAAGGGGGAACATTGATGGGGCCTCCTTGCGGGTTTATGAATGGTGGAAGAATAACACAATGGCTGCAGTATGGATGGATCAGAGGGCTCATGGATAGGCCATGATGCAAAAAATGGAAAAAATGACTACAGCTGATGTGGCACGCAAATTGAGGTAGTGAGTGGCATGGAAAAAATGCCCAAAATTATTTTAGTGAGCGAGAAATGATCTCAATCATCATCACGAGTGCAGAAATATGAATCCTGCAGTGCAAACGGTGCAAAAAACGGAGGTCATATTACTCTGAAATGGGCAAAGGAAAAACTAGGTTGAAAATGGCTATAAATAAAGGTGAGGCCACCAAGCCAAGGATGCAGTGGTGGGGAGAAATGATGACCCATTCGATAAATACTAGGTGTATAAAATAAAATCAAATATAAAATTGACACATGACCTTAAAAATGGTTGAGATCACACATGTGAAAAAGTGAGCAGGGTTAATGACCTGCCCTCATGCTATGTGCACGGGGTTTGTGATTGTGGATCACATATGTGTTGGGTTGAGAAATGGGATCATTGACATGCTGAGATATATGTGATGGAAAAGGTTCAAAATGATTGGGAATTCCCCCTATCCCAGGGTCGCGGTAATCTATTATGCCCCCTAAATCAGAGGTGTCAATGTGGTGCAGATGTTGTCTCAAAAAGGGATCAACAGGGCGTCGACCAAATGCTGGCAGGGGGGTGTACCATGAGGCTATGAACCATGGTGGCATACTGAAGTGATGATATGATGATGGGGTATTCCTCTTGCATGGTTGATGCCCCCAATATCACCGATAAGAATGACAATGATGATGAGTAAGAAATTTTTTGGGCCTGCCCCCATGCTGCGGATATGTGGTTTCCTCGTCGATTTGGAAAGGTTGGATAGGTGGGTCAAAGGGATTAGTTGAGGGGTTCAACAAGACAGTGGTGTCACGAGTGGAAACCATATAAATAGTGTTAACTCCTACCGAGGAGGAGGATTTAGTAGGGTGGATCTCCTCAATAGTGGTGATGGACGACTCTAAGGGAGATTGAATCAACTCTTGGAGAATCAATATGTATTTAGGAAGATCCGGGAATTTATGTTAGTAATGACCATAGACCCCGCATAAGACACAAGAGTGGTTGGTGCACAACGATTTGGTGCGGGTTTTATGGGTGGTATCTAGTTGCACTACTGGAATATTGGGATCCTCCTCCAACATTTGCATGTTCTCTTGAAGGGTTGGCATTTGTCGACAGTTATGGGTAGCATGGCCCAAGTTATCACATAAAGAACACTTAGGGGGGCATTGAATGGAGGGGGATTTTTTACTTGTTTCATTGCCTATGGGGCAGTGTAGGTTTGCGGGCCTCTGCCCCCAGTGGTTTTTGGTGGTGGAGGGGCAGGGTTGGATGTAGACATAGTCGCCACACCAGGAGGTGGGTGGTTGGTACGGTGTTAATTGGTTGGACTGGTTGGAGAATGACCTATGGTGTCGGGGGAGGGGTAGGAACGGATAAGTACCACATGGGTAGTCCTAGTGTTAAACCAAGGAGATTGAACGTATCCATGAATGCGGCACTTACTACTCCTGAAGGTGGGAATAGGAATGGGATAGTGTGGATTGGTGTTTCTCCAACATGACTAGGTACCGATGGTGGTTGTGGCAGTAAAGGTGGTTGTGGGTTAGGCACCATTTGTTTGGATGAAATGCTGCACAGATCAAATCTCTCCACTTTCGGTGGAGGGGGTGGAATGGACCGAAAAGTAGAGGTCATGGGAGTCTCTGAATAAATTCCAGGTCGAACAGTAGAAACCAAAGAGGTGGATGCATCAATGATAGGTTGTTCAATCATGGAGAGAACATTTTTTGGTGCAGCGGGGGAATTCGGGTCAAAATATGTAAGTTGATCGATCTTCACCACTTGTCCCTCGTGGGGAAACATCATAATGCAAAATACTTATGAAGCAACAAGATTCATGGCGTAGATGTAACTGTGTCCAAGTAGGAGGTTGTAATCAAGTTGTGCATTGATGACCTCAATGTCGATAAGGATCATCTTACCATCGAATTGGACTAGAACGTTGGCCAGTAGGGCTGGGGGTTGAGCTGATCGGCCATCGTAAGCTTGTAGAGCAGTCATGGATGGTTTTAGTGTAGGGGATCTGAGCTTCTACCACACAAATGTGGACATCACGCATGTGGAGGAACCCGCATCGATGATGCATCAATGGATAAAAAGATTCTGGATAGACACAGAAACTTGGAATGCTAATGTGGAAGGCATGTGTGGTTCGTATTGGTCCAAGTCGAATGCCATCATTCGTGAGTCGGAAGGGTCCATTTCCCCAATAACATATAACAATGTCTTGCATTGTGCAAGACAATTTTTTACAACCTTGAGGGTTGGCATAGTAGTAGGGGACTGGGCTAATTCATCCACAATATTGTAATTGGGGGCAGCGCATGCGTTGGAGTTGTTATAAATGCATCGCGGTGGGAAGCGAGGATCTTTAGGGGCCCCATCATACAATTCCATTGGTATGCATAGCAACTGATTGGTGGGAAGAGCGTTAGTGGCCTTCTCGGTGGGGATTGTTTCAAAGGTGGAACCATACTGATTTCGGCGTGTTTGAAGGTTGATGTCATTCGATGACATCATGAGAAGGTGATGGGTACCCGAGTCCATGGGTTGACCAACAGGTGCAACATAAGTAATTTGTTGTTGGGGTGTCACGGATCCTTGAGGGGGTTCCAATGGTTGGGTGTTCACCCCTCCTTGTGTGGGTAAAGGATTCTATAACACAAAGGTTGTGTCTGAGGTGGCAGGGGGTTAGGAAGTCCCTGTGGAGTAACATGTCCTTGGAGTTTGTATTCATCGGTTTAAAGTTGGCGAGATCGCTACAAATGAGTACAAGTGTGTGTGTAATGGTCGTATACCCTGCATATAGAACATGGGAGGTTCGTTCACAGATTAGGGTTCTTACCTTGACAAGGTGGTCTGTCAGGGTTTTGATTGGCTCGGGCAGCATTGTTGTTGTTTGGGGGATTGGGAGGTTGGTTTCCTTGATATTGAGGTTGGTTGTTCCTACAGTTATGTCCTCTTCCCTGGTTTTGTTGGCCTTGCTGATTTCGTTGGGTAGGCTGGTTTTGTTAGGCCTAGAATTTCCCTTGGGGTTTGGGAGGATTTTTTGGTTGAGTAGGCATTGGTGTTGATTGCAGTGGGTAGTAAGCGGGAGGAGGTTGAGGTTGTGTAGGTTCTACTTGTGGTGGATAATAAGTTGAAATGGCTTGAGGTTGTGTAGGTGACTCCTGCAGTGGATAATAAGTCAGTGGGCTTGAGGTTGTGTAGGTGCCTTCTGCGGTGTATAATAACTCGGAGGGGCTTGAGGTTGTACCGGTGCGTCCAGTGACGCATAATAAGTTGGAGGGGCTTGAGGTTCTACCGGTGCTACCCGTGGTGGGGTCTATTGAGAGTAATAGGCAGTAGGAGCCGTGTATGTAGTGCTCACATTTTTACAATGGAGCACTAAGTCATTTTATCTATTACTTTTATATGTATTAAGCTTACTCTGAGCTAGTTCAGTAAATTTTCAATAAAAATTCTATGTTGTCTAAATGAAATTTAGTATACTGTTTGAGAATTCTCTTTCATGTATGTTTAAGGGTATGTTTCAGCATAATAATCAAAATAAATAACAAGGAAAATACCTCATGCTAATAGATGTAGATGGTAGATTGTAGACTGTTCTGTATCTATCCCATTAGCCATCCAAAATGATGTGTCCACTATGCCAAACAACTATTATCTTGCTGGTCATTGGAAATCAAAGGATTTCCAATCCCCCGAGCTCACAAACCGATAATCCCGAGAGCAGTATTTCCTCTGTTCTCAACTCTTTTCTCCAGTCATAACTATTTTCCTCTTCCTTCATATTTTTCCTCCTCCATAATATCCCCCCAAAGACCCCCTATATACCTTTCCTCCTCCATCTACCTTCAGGATCACTCCCCTACCCTCCATCTCATCCCTCGAATTCCCCAAAACATAAATTAAACCCCCCCCAATTCAAAATTAATAGAATAAAATATAATATCCTAAATTTTTTTCTTCTCGAGCAGTTCAATATTTAAGGCTATTTATGTTGGATTCAATGCTTGAATGTACATTATTTAATGATTCTTGAAATGTGTAATTTAATATTTAATGATTCTTGAAATGTGTAATTTAGGACCTTCATGAGATAGTGGATCCATTATTAGCCCTATCCTCTATTTAATATGTTGATTAAGATAATAATTAAATTGTCATCACATTGACTCTTTCAAATTCGAAGAGGTTGTTTGATTAAATTAAAAATCTAAATTCAGATCATTTGTATGACATGGTAGTTCTTTATTAATATTTATATTTTATGGAGTCCTATCTTAACTTACTTAGTACCTTTACATAATTCATAATCAAAGTTTTCGAGCAATCATCATTATAATATTTAGCTAGGTATTTTGAATAATTCAACATATTTACTTATGATTTTTGTGTAATGGACAGATTATTAATAGTATTTGTAGTTCAATAATAAACATAATAATATACATAACAATATTAATTAACAATTATCCTAATTAATGTAATAATAATAATTGATGGTAAATAACAATATCAACTTTTATGCTTAATTGCTAAGTACCCTAGCACTAATCTAGTACACTTTTATCAATAATCAATGTACATTTAATGGTGAGTCCGACATCCACAAGCTCCGGAAAAGGGGTAAACTTATACTAGGGTGGGAGGGTATCTCAGCATGGCCCTCCCACGACCTCGGGTATCATGGAAATATAGGGTGGGAAACACATCCATCCCTCTTAACATACTGGGCCTACGCCCTTGTCAACTCATACTTCGCTACTATTGAGATTATCGGTTGTGTTATCATATCATCACTTTTTGGCTAGCTAAGGTTTACTGTATGAACAAGTTCTTATCCCATATATAAGATCAAGTAACTAGATATCCCATAGCCCTTGCGTCCTGTGGGTTAGTATTTTGCAAAATACACATTTTATAGAAAGTATTTCCCATCGATCACCATTTGATCCATATTATCAACATCATTTTTTTCATGTAACATTTTTAGTTCATCATAGATGCATATAACGTATAACACTTTCAATAAATCACATCATAAGATGGTATCCACGTACCGCATCATATATTTCACACCTTATTAATGAAAACATATAAACATAAACTGTAATAAAAAATAAAGGAATCTATGATAATCATGATATCGTAACCGCATAACATAGTAACATCATAATCATAGTGAAATCATAAAACATAGTAACATCATATAATCGGGCCCATCAGGTCATAATAAAGTTTACTAGGTCGAGCTGAGTTGAACCAATAATAAGCAAATAAAGTATAGTGTGTCTAACCGATAAATATGCCTAATCAAAATATGGGGCATTATAGTGTAAGCAAGTGGTGTGTGACAATAACATTGCGGTGGACACGAAGGTCCATGGACGTGAGAGATTTGGAAAAGATGTTGCTCCATAATGGGTTGTGGCGCATGAGAGGTCAGTTCCATGAGGAGGCATAGCAGTGTAAGGTTGGTTGGAAGACGTGTCCAATAATGCCGTCGACGGTGTCGGATGCCCCCAGCGCGTCGTTTGTGGAGGAGTCATCGTGGGGTGCATCAGGGAGAATGGAGTACAAGTAGCCGGATTGAGCATAGATAAGGTCAAATTGTTGGGCTTTTAGAATGGCTTCTTCTTTCGATTGGGGCCATTTGGATGCCACATCCTTGGCAATAACCGGTATAAGATATTTAAAAAACCATTCTAGGAAGATGCGGTCGTCTAGTTTAATCTTTCATAAACTTTGACATTTATGCCAATCGTGAATGTGGTGACTGATGTGGGTGGCCATGTTCTGTCTGTAAGATAGTAGGATCTCTACACCAGCGTCATTACAGACTGGTAATTGGAAGAATTGCAGGAAAGTCAAAGCAAGGGATGTAAAGGTGGAATGTGTCCCATGAGGTTATTCGATGTACCACTTTGTTGTAGCGCTAGTGAAGGTCCATTGTAAAAGGTGCATGAGGATGGAGTCATCCACTATGGAGTTGGACGAACACCATAAATGGAAGGACATGATGTGGTTTTGGGGGTCTTCACCTGCCTTCCCTTCGAACTTAGGGATGTTAGGAGGGATTTTGTTAGGCATGTGAGGCCAAGTGGGGTCTTGTTGAATCGGGTTGTTGGTCAATCTGGCCAGATCAGGGAGGTTGAGGCTAGCCATGAATGGAAAACTAGCCAAAGGGTGTGGCATGGGTGTACGGAAATTTGTGTTGGCCATGGTAGCAATGGTGGGGCCACTGTCCCCAATATGTGGAGCAATGGTGTGAGCCATTATGGGGATCGTGGGACCTCCAGTCAATGATGGGGGAATAGTGTAGGAAGGGCCCATGCCCCGAAGTGTGCTACTAGTCACCAATGGGACCGTAGTTGTAACCAATCCACTAACCATAAAGATGGATGTAGTGATAGGAATATTGGGTGTAGGTCCTATAGATGGTATAATGGGGATGGATGTTGAAGTGGTAGCTAGGCTAATGGTGGACCCACCACCAACAATCCCGCCGAAAAAGGGGTTGAAAGTCATCCCAGCCATGGGGCTAGACAGAGTGGTGAATATGGGTACCTCTGATTCTCAATCAGATGTAAAATAAGGGACATCCGAATCGGGTGACGAGGCTCTACTCCTATGATGAGTGGTGTCAAGTGAACCATGCTGTGGGGCCTAGCCCCGTAGGTTACGAGAATGTCTCGAAGAACCAATGGTGAGAGGTGTAAATATACTAATGGGTTGTGGCGACTGAAAATCTCAAAAATCCTAATGCAACCGTTTGTGGAAAAGGAGAGCGCAAAAAATATGGCACTCAAGCCAACAACAAGCTCAAAACACTCGTCATAACAGTTGTTCTACAAAAAGAAGAGCGACAAGAAAAGTGGTCAGAATACAACCAAACAGGCTTCCTAACAAAATAAAAAAGGTAGACTTGCTAATCCAATGGGGGTATAGGAGCACAAAAACACATATCTAAGAAGGTATGAAGGCTTGAACCAATCATATCCTCTCCAAGGTGATGAAATCCAAGTCAGTCAATACAAGAAGTAGAACCAAATGGATAAGGATATCCCCCTACCGAGAGGGACTCGCACCAGTGGAGTTGCCAAAACTATAACTAGGGTTTTAACCCTAGCTTGTGCTAAAGAGCACCTACTAAGGATTCAAGAATCCTTACTAGTAGTTTATTAATGGGTAAAGGACAAGATTTAAAACAAGTAAAAATTAAACATTAACATGTGCATGTAAAAAAATCTAAGCTATAACAGTAAACAGTAAATATCCATGAGAACACAGTAAATGAGATTTATAATTTTTTATTAATTGGGAAAACTAGGGTTTGCAAATATTTTACCTCAATGGTGAGGTTGGTGGAGTCCTTGCAGCAGTACAGCAGTAGTGCACCAGTGCTCCAATGTTCTCTCTCTTCTCCAAGATGCTTCAAGGTTGGGCCAAAGGTTCACTCTAAATGGAGAACTAGAGCTCAAATGGTGGGCTAGGGTTCTAAAGTGATTTTGAGAGCATAAGGATATGATGAATAATGGATCAGAAATAGGGGGCCTCCATCACCTTTTTATAGTGATTTTGGGTAATGGAGTGTTGACCCATGTTTTTGGGAAACTAATAGTATTGACAAATGGTATTTGAGGATTTCTCATGGTTTTGAGAAACCAATAGTATTGGCTAATGGTATTTGGATTTTTTCCCTCTTTTTGAATGTATTTTTGACTTTTTTTCTTTTTTCTTTTTTCTTTTTGGGGATTTTAGGCCATTTTTTTAGGGTTTTGACCTATTTTGAGGGATTTTCATTAATTGCGGAGGGAAATAATGATTTTTTCCCTTTTGGTTACCATTTGATGGTTTTTTATGGTTTTGGAGGCCAAAAATGTGGGAAAAGTGGACAAACCAGTTATGTGATTAGGGATATGAGCTAGTGAACAATTTTTGGGTGTTAATAGGAGGAATGACTCTCGAGAGTTCTAGAGCTCTTTCTACATTGAATACTTCAATTTATTGTTTTGCATAACACTTCTGCGTGCGATCCTCTACAAGCCTTAATGTACTGACTATCGACTATTTCCTTTGGCATTACGTTGTGCATGTTGTGGTATTTTTTCCTCATATTCTTGTGTCTGCAATTAGCTGAAGTTGTATTTTGTGGATTTATAAACCTGTATTATGGTGAGAAAGATCGTCATTGCAATGAAATATTGTTGCAAGTTTTTAATACAGTGCTCGCGAGGAAATCATCGAGGAGCTCTCTTGGGAGCTACTACTACACCATAAGAGCTGGAGCTACACTAGGTTATTGTACTTAATCCAAAGATCTATAAAAGCTTATTGTACTGATTCCCTGTCTTCAAACACAATGCTAAATGTTATCATTCATCTGTTCATACAGAACTTAACATATCATCTCGATACTTCTTCTGAAGGAAAATGCATATCAAAGTTCTCTCATAACAGCATGCAAGGAAACATCTAGACATTCATATACAGAAAATACAGATAAGCATTCATTCATAAAACACAATCACACAATATGAGATTTAACGTGGTTCACTCCCCCAGGTGGGAAGCTACGTCTACAAGAACGGTTGGTAATATATTTCTTTAAAAGGGATGGCGACAACCGCTCTTAGTCTACGCGCTCAGCTGCAGACTCTCCTTACTCTCAGATAGGTATCTACACACACAGCCACAGATCCTTTACAATCTTCTCGACTCAAGAGATTTTACAATACAACAATCCAAAATTGTAACAACAAAAATTAAAGAGTAACCCCATCCCATAAAAAATAGTCTTCTTAAATAGATCATGCCTGAAGGTCATGTCTTTACAATGTCGAATACCTAAACCCAAAAACCCTTAGGGTTTACAAAACTGTGTCGGTTTCCCTAAACCAGCTTGCTGGCATTTGGTAGCATCTGCTTAGACGTGGTGTTCTCCACGTCTTCATACTATCGCTCTCAGCCTCCATGTCGCACGCATGCCAACAGGTCGCTTTCTCTGAACCATCATTTCCTTAACAAACTCGTGCATTGGCCGCCTTCCTAATTTGCTTGTGCCCACCGCTCGACACTTCTGGAGCATCTTTCCAAAATTAGACCACTAATGGTCCATCCGATACCTTCACCTGATCCTTGTCCAGCACTCCACTTTGCTGGTTCCACGTGGCCTGACTACTTCATAGTACTGCTTTCTCGCAGTGCTGGTCTTCACGGTGCTTCCAAAACTCAGATGTTGTGCACAACTTCATAGCATGGTCAAAAGTTGGATCCTGCACACAGCTTCGCAGCACCCTCAACACTTAGACAAAATTGCATCTTTTTCTGAGCTGCGCCTAGCTCAGCTTTTCCTGCTTATCAAAAATGTTACCAAACCTTTGTCCCAAATTGGGCCCAACATGCCCCTAACACTTACATGTGGCTCGTCCCCGAGCCACTTGCTGCTTCGGTCGTCTCACTTTGCTCCGCGACTGGCTGAACTAATTTGGCCGCAAACTCATTATATGTACCGAACAACTGTTCCACTACTTCTCTGGTATCTTGTTCAATTTGTTGTACTGTCTCAAGCAGTGCTGGAGTTATCTCTTCTCCAATCTGTCCTTGTACCTGCTCTTGGTTGTCATGCAGTTCCTTCAACTTGTCTTCTATCTGCTATGACACTGCTGTAGCATCCTCCAGGAGTTGTTGTGATTGATTATCCATCTCAGTCTCTTTCTCTCTTAATGCCTGGAATTCCTTCTTCAAGCTTGATATTTCCTTATACCTGGATAGCCTTTCCCTACGTGGCAGAGCCTTGAGCTCTATGTCCAACTTCTCTAGCGCGGTCTACTTTTCTTTTATCGTGGTCTTTACCTGCAGTAGCCCTTGATCCTCTTCAAGGGAAGTGAATGCCTTCGATACTTTTTCAAAGATATCTTGGCACTTAGCCATCTTACTCGTTAAGCTCTGTGCGGCAACACTCACTGCTTGCTCTCTTAACTGTTGCTCAGTTAATGGCGCCTACGTGTTCAGTTTTTCTTTCAAGGCTTCAAGCTCCACCTCATGGAGGATGTCCCTATCCTGCATCTCTGTCTTCAAAGATCTCACCTTTTCTCCGATCCTCAGAACTGTGTCCGAGGGATAATCCTGGAGTTCTATACCTTCAATATCTTGGGCAACAATGGATATGGTATTCTCCAATTGTTTCTGGCGGTCCTATTCATTACGCAGCTACATGTCTACATGCAACTCAAGCTGCCTGCTTCCTGCGTGCAGCTCCACTTGTGACTTCATCGACTCTAATGTTCGTTCATGTATCTCCTCCACTATCTACATGTGGATGAAGTGTAAGCCTGGCAAGGGGATTTTGGCCAAGTCAAGCTCTACCTGCTCGACACCCTTTGTGTCCAAGACGATCTGTTCTGTCATTGGTAATGCAATAGCCTATGGGTCCACATGAACAATCCTGGTCTTAGAAGGCAACGTTATTGCTAGCTGCGGCAGTGTTTGCTACGAGGTTCCTACCGACCTCCCTTCAGCTCCCGTGTCGTGCAACAAGGTTAGGATTTTTTGGACATCGTCCATTTTCTTCATAAGGCCTTGTAGTGCGAGCCAAGTCTTTTGCAGGTCATCCTGGATCACCTTATCCTTTTTGTCTTTCTTAGCCGTGAGCTCCTTCATCTGTTCTGAGACTATTTCTACTATCATCTCGAAGTTAGCTACATTCAAGACTGTCTCAGATTGAGTCTTTGTGGCCTTCATATTCTTCCGTGCCTTCGGATTCTGCAAGGTCTCGGGCTCTTTCTGCTTTCCTTTTTCTTCAATAATCAGGCATGACAGCGAGATTGGATCATCTTCGTTAGAGTTTGTCTCAACATCCATGAATTCAACATGAAAGTTGGTGGGCCAGTCCTTCACGAGGATTTCAATGTCGTCCTCGTACATATGGTAGTTACCCGGGTACCATTCTGGATTCTTCATTCTTGCTTTGGGTGAAATAAAGATACATCGCATGTCTTCCATGAAATCAAGAATGCGAATGTACTTCGATGTTACCTACTTTGTGATGTGGGATGTGGTGGTGATCACATCGCCCAGCTGAGTGTAATACTGATAGAAAACTTCAGCTGTCGCTCTGCGTTGATGTTTGCCTAGAGGTTGACATAACGGAACCCTCTAGGATCGTTGGTTTCTGCAATGACACCCACATAGTCCTTTGGCTCCTTCCATCTAGACAAGGCGATGAGGATGATCAGCCATGTAAAGTGGAACTGTCCACCATTCTCTTAGGTATCATTGAGCTCATCCAAGAACTCATTAAGAAGAGACTGACACCAATTGAATTTGGTTCCTTTAGCCATTGCGGCACCGAGTAGTACTATGCCCGCAGGCACCTCCGAAGGCCTAGCTATTCTGATGATTTTTCCTATGAGAAGCTGGGTAACAAATATTGTCACTCTGTATTCCATGTCTTCTGTGGGAAAACCTATTTTCCCTTTCACTAATGCATGAGTTTTCTTCATCTTTTCGACTGCCTCTTTTTCCTTATTTTTCCCCTGGAATAATAGCTTGGGATCCTTACCATGCTTGCTTAAACCCATAATGCGGTGGATCAAATCAATGTTTATATCGACATTTCTCTCGAGCCACAAATATCCCTGGTGGATTTGCGCCATCAACGTGCGAACCACCACATTCAGTTCTGGTGATCAATCAAAATGTGGAAACCTCAACAAGTTCAGCTGTCCTGAGTGAACGACAAGTGTGAGCCAGCTTTCGGCCACCAAGTTATAAGTTCCCTTGGTGTTAACACCCAAAAAGTGCTCACTAGCTCATTTCCCTATTCACATGACCCATTTATCCACTTTTTCACCATCAGAGCCTCTGAAACCAACAAAAGGTCACCAAAAGACCCTAGTACACCCCTTTTTCCATTAAAAAAGATTATTTTTCCCAAAAAAAGCATAAAAAACCCTCAAAAAGGGTCCAAATTCCCAAAAATATTAAAAAGGGAATTAAAATATTATTTTTATTTAAAAAAGGAAAAAGGAGGGAAAGTACCTAAACCATGTTGGTCAATACCATTTGGTTTCCACAAAACCACAAATGGTATTTCCCACCACCAAAACCTATAAAAAGGTGGTAGGGGCTCCTCATTTCCCATCCATCCATTATCTCATCCTTATGCTGCTAAAATATCCCCTAAGCATTTTAGCCATTGCAAACCACATTGGAGAAGAGACCATTGGAGATTGGAGTTGCTCATCCTTGGAGCCATTCAACCTCACCATTAGAGGTATTGATTCCGCAAGCACTTGCTTGCCCCATTCTTTCAATACAAATTCATTATTCTACATTGTCTTGTTCTTGATTTTAAATTATTTTTGTTATTTGCTTAATATCTTTGCTTAGATCCATGAATAGTCTTGTTTAATTAGTATATTGTTATTTATTTCCATTGAAACTGCTGCTACTAGTTAGCAGGTTCCCATAGCACTAAGCCTGGTTGCAAAACCGGGCCAACAGTTTTTGGCGACTCCGCTTTGGTTTGAACAATAGATCTCTAGTTTTGCCTTTAATCTTAGTTTTTTATTAGTTTTTAACCTTTAAATCCATAGATCTGCCATCTTAGACAGCAGATCTATTGCTGCTCTGAGTTTTGGCCCCATTAACAGCCCGAAATTCTTGATTTTCGGGTTCGTTTCTCGGTTTCCATGCACGGCTTCCGCCTCGCGGCTTTTTGCCAGACAGTCGCGCGGTCCATCGCGACTTTTCTGCGTTTTTCTGCGCGGTCCATAGCGGATTTTTGCCAGACAGTCGCGCAGTCCATCGCGACTTTTCTGCGTTTTTCCGCGCTGCACACCGCGACTTCGCGGCCAATTTCCGTGCTTCCCATCGCGACTGTGCGGCTAAAACCCGCGCGGTCCATCGCGACTGTGCGGCCAAAACCCGCACGGTCCAGCGTGACTGTGTGACCAAAACCCGCACGGTCCATCGCGGCTTTTCTGTCAAAACCCGCGCGGCTGAATTTTTCATTCGGCCATCCCGATTTTGAAAAAATTTGTTACTGTACTTTCTGCCCATAGCACATTTTTTACAGTATTAAATTCTACATATTTTACAGCTTTGAAAAAAATTTTACTATTTAAAAAGCATATCTAGAAGTCTTGTTAAAAATTTTCAAGAAAGTGAAAGAAAGACTCATTTTGCATTTTTATCTAGATTAAAAATTTTTCTTGTCTACTTCTTTAAAATCTTGCCCTCAGCAATTTACTTGAAAAAAGAAATCCATTTATTTCTTTTAAAGAAGTCTATTATTTGCTTTCAGAAATCAAAAGATCCATTATTTTTTGAGTTGATATTTGCAAAGCAATTTAATTCCCATTTATTTGAAAAAGTCATTTACTTTTTTATTTTTTCAAAGCTCCTTTGTTTTGTGAAAATTTCCTATAAAGCATTTACATTTTTCCAGTTCAGTTTACAACACCTCACGTGCACTCACACGATCACTTAATTGAACTAAGCCTTAAAACGAACCCTAATTTGAACACACTTTTAACCCCACTTGGGGAACACTAAAAGAATTCTTGTAGCTAGGTAGTATTGGGGGGATAGGTGTTCCAATAACACCCCTCAGTTCTTACATCTGAGACATAGAAGTTGTCCAATTAGGGAGCTAAAATCTCTTAGTACTTTTTGGCGCGGTCACAACCGGTTTGTGGGAAGGCCTCTCCCTTAGGAGGGTTGAAGTCGCGAGGATGGTTCCGGAAGCCTGAGTGGAATACCGAAATCCATTCAGTAACCGAAGGGCTACCATTTGCAGTTCTCGGGATATCCCTGTATTGGGATATTGCGATCAAAGGACCAAACGGAAGATTTACCTTTTCTCGACGCGTCATGAACGGAGTATCCTAGTAGCCTGTCTTTAGGATTGATTACCCGGTGTCCCTCCCGGTAGGGGGATATCTAGCCGTTGTCTCAACATTCATATTGTCTGACTTGGATGTCATCACCTTGCAGAGGATATCGTCTGTTTGAGTCACAATACTTTTAGATTAGGTGTTTGCATGATTCAACCCACCCTTGGTCTAGTTACACCTATTTTTTATAGAAGCCGTTTGCATGTTGGTACTCTGACCATTTGTTGCATTCCTCCACTTATTATAGCACAGCTGCTAGAATAAGTGTCTTTTTTGAGGATTGATTTTTGGCCTGAGAGCCTTCTTTTTTCACTCCCCTTCTTGCACCCTTGGTTGCATTAGGGTTTTGAGTCTTTTTTTGGATATATCACCACCTGATACTTAAACAAATTTTTACATAAAACCTTAATTCTCACCATTGAGAATTTTAGACGCTCTCGTCGTCTACAGGGCGAACTCCCAGAGTTTAGTCCACTTGGCTCTCCACGTCACGGACGCAGAGCCTTATCCCTTGATTCAACACATCGTCAATCAACTACACAGTCATCCGATTCTGACACACCTCACTTCACTTTGGATTTGGAGGTAGAATCCGAAAAACCCACAGAGTTACCACCAACCACCATTATGGCTGGAACACCATTTGATCCATTGTTTACAAGCACCATAGGAGAGACATCTACAGACCCTTCTGTGGTGGTGCCATCCATGGCAACTACCACCCCCCTGGGTATGCCCAACATGGGTAACACTCCACATTTAGGAATGCCCAACACAGGGCCACCACCTGTCATGGGTATACCCAACATAGGGGTCACACCCCCTCTGGTTTCCACAAACCCTATCCCAGGAAACCCCACTGCTATTCCTAACCCAAGTGTAACCCATGTTGCACTTGGAGGCACTAGCCCATACCAGACTACACCTATTGGAGGGCACATGCCCTCCATACCTAACATACCTTTAGGCACTATTGGACCCCTACACCATACCACAATGGCTAGCCATGTCCCCGTTCCAGTTACCACACCTGCTAGCCTACCATACATGGCGAGTCTGAACCTGTCAGACTTAGCTCGGCTAACAAATGACCCCATCAGACATGATCCTGCGTGGCCCCATATGCCCACTAAACTTCCCTCTGACATCCCTAAGTTTGAGGGTAAGGCAGGGGAAGACCCCTAGAACCATATCATGTCCTTCCATTTATGGTGTTCCTCCAACTCCATAGTAGACGACTCAATCCACCTTCGGCTCTTACAACGCACCTTCACTGGCTCTACAGCCAAGTGGTATATCGAGCAGCCCCATGGGACGCATGCCACCTTTACCTCCCTTGCCTCGACCTTCCTCCAGTTTTTTCAGTTACCTGTCTGCTACGATGCAGGCGTTGAGATCCTACTGTCTTGCAGACAAACCACGGCCACCCACATCACTGACCACATTCATGAGTGGCGTCGACGCAGAAGTCTCTGCAAAATTAAATTAGACGACCGTATCTTTTTAGATTGGTTTCTAAAATCCCTCCTCCCTCTTATTGCGAAGGATGTGGCATCTGAAAGACCCCAGTCTGAAGAATAGGCCATCCTCAAAGCCCAACAGTTTGATCTCATCTACGCCCAGTCGGGTTATCTATACACAATCATACCTGACGCCCCAAGAGGTGACTCTTCACGTGGTGACACACCGGGGGCATCACATGCCGCTGATGGCATCATTGGCCAAATCACCCCGCAACCTAAACCTTTCAGCATGGTGAGCACCATGCCCGCCCCAGACCTCTCTAGGGCTACATCCAGTTCCGGAGCAACAACTTCTTATGCTCCAACAAACCAGACCCATCACATTCATGGACCCTCTTTTCCACAACATTGTTATGGGCAAGCGCCATCAGCATATGTACCTCCTACATACTATGCTCAACCCACTACACAAAACCCCATTCAGTTCTCACCACAACCGTTGCAGTACCCACAGCAAACTGCACCAGCTAATACACCACATCCAATAGCTCAGGGGTACCAACAACCCCAACAGGCAACTGGACCACCTGCAGCTCCACCTACATACTACCCACCGCAACCTGCTCCCGCACTTGCGGCTCCCCAGAATCCCCCCAATGCTCAAGGGCATGTGTACGCACAACAACATCAGCCCCAATACCAAAATAACCAACGCAACCAGGGTGGGCAACCAAACCACGGAAGAGGACGTAACCGTGGAAACAACCAAAACCATAACCAAGCTCCACAACCCACCCATCCTCCGCAAAACAATAACGCGGCGCCTGCTCATCAGAATCCTGATCGGCCACCTAAGCAAGCCAAAAATGCTAATTTACGAACAAATCATCCTTGTTCCATCTGGAGTGTCTATGGCCACTATACCCACGCTTTCCCACATCTGGAGCGAGCTCGACAACTATGGACAGATGACGCCCATTGTCAAGGGCAAGCGGCTCCTCAGCCGCCACCCAACCCTCCACCACCTCAACAACAGCCTTTGGTGCTACAAAACCCTTTTCCCACACAAGGGGTGGTGAACACTCAGCCGTTAGCCCCCCCACAGGGCAACATGCAACCACAACAAATCACTTACGCCGCTCTTGATCAACCCATGTTTGATTCAGGCACTCACCACTTATTGATTATGTCCACTGCCGACGTCAATATCCAAACCCGACGGAACCAGTATGGTCCTACCTCCGAGGCTCCCCCCGCCGATAAGGATACTAACGCTCATCCCACCGATCAGACGTTACGGATACCACCCCTTCCACTCGATGGTGCTTCTAAAGCACCTCGTTTCCCACTCCGCCGTATAAACAACAACCCCAATGCACGGGCTACGTCAAATTACAACATCGTAGATGACCTAGCTCAATCTCCCACAGCCATGTCTGCGTTAGAAGTCTTGAAAAACTGTCCTACGCAGTGCAAGACTTTACTTTTCGCGATTGGGGCGATTGACCCAAATGACTCCAAATTGATGACCTTTGATTTAGACCAGTCTGAACCACGTCTGCCTTCCACCATAGCAGTCCAAGTTTCTGTTTCTATTCGGAATCTGGTCATCCATCGATGTATCATCGACGAGGGTGCCTCCACCTGCGTCATGTCCACATTTGTTTGGCAGAAGTTAGGATCCCCTACTCTCCAGCAATCCACCACTGCATTGCGGGCCTATGACGGTCGGTCAGCTCAACCGCAAGGTCTACTACCCAAGGTTCCCGTCCAATTGGGTGGGAAAACTGTGCTCATCGACATAGAGGTCATTAACGCCCAGCTCGATTATAACCTTTTACTTGGCCGTAGTTACATGTACGCCATGAAAGCGGTCGCCTCCTCCGTTTTCCGCACCATGATGTTCCCCCATGAGGGACGCGTGGTCAAAATCGACCAACTCACATACTATGATCCCAATGCCCCTGCAGCACCCGAAAATGTTCTTCCCATGATTGAACAACCTGTTGCTGGTGCAACTACCTCCTTTGTGTCTTCTGTGGGACCTGGACTTTACTCAGATACACCAATGACCTCTACATTCCAGGCCATTCCACCACCGTCACCGGAGACCCATGTCGCAAACCTCTGTACTCTTTCACAGAATACACAGACACCCGGTAGTCAACCACCATTGATCCCTAGTCACATCGGTGTTACACCTATCCACACCATCCCCTTTCTATTTCCTCCTTCAGGTGTAGTAAGCGCCCCGGTTATGGCTACCCTTAGTCTACCCGGGTTAACATTGGGATTACCCGTGTGGTATATTTCACCTCCCGTTCCACCGCCGACACGAAACGTCATCCTCCAACCGGTACAACCTATTGTTACCACAAATCAACCTCCTCCTGGTGTCGCAATCCCTTCGTCGTCAATGAAACCTTCTCCTGGTCTCATGATTGCTTCGACGTCAACGAATCCCCCTCTTCTTGCTAAGCCCACTGGGGGCAGAGGTCCAAAACTGTACACTGCTATACCACCCCCTAAGGCAGTTAAACCCCCACCAGCGTTTCGAGCTCCCCCCAAATGCTCATTATGCGATGAGATAGGCCACCCAACTCATCAATTCCCACACTTACAGGCACTCCAAGAGCATATGAATATGTTGGACGATGACATCAGCATCCCAGTAGTCAGATTGGAGCCACCTCTACAGCCTCGCGACAAATCACTGCGCACCAACCATCCTTGTGCTATATGCAGTGTTTACGACCACTACTCTCACCATTGTCCTGATCTACCTGACTATAGAGTAGTGTTGTACGAGTTAAACAACGTTGACTTAGAGATATCTCCTCCCCTCATCGAGGAGATCCACCCCCCGCCATCATCCTCGTCGGAAGAAGTCAATACAATATATATGATTTCAACAACTTTCAAACCAGAACCCCTTGATTTATGGTCTGACTACTTCAATACTGATGAGAAAATTTTGGAGACACTCACTGCACCCGACTACCCTTGGGATGATATGCATCATCGCTCGTAATTCCTCCCGAAAGAATCTACATCCACTGCATCCAACCAGCTATCGGTCGAATCGAAAGATTTCATACCCACCAAAGTCGATTGGCTAAAGGACCCCATCCCAGCACCGGATGCCTTTGAAGAAGGGAACATGTTGAACATTTCCCCCACTATACAGATAGACATTTCTACGACACCAGGGAAACCTGAGCTCATCTCGCTGGGCGCATCTTGCACTCAAGCAGAAACTCAGGCATACAAAAAGCTCTTTCAAGAGTTTCGTGATGTCTTTTCCTGGTCCTATACCGAGATGCCTGGTCTCGACCCCGCCATTATAGAGCACCACATCGATACATGGCCTGAGGTACCCCCTGTTCGTCAGAAACAGCGACCCATCCACCCTTCCAAGCTATCCGCTGTTAAAGCGGAGGTCGAGAAACTCCGCAAAGTAGGATTCATTTATCCTATTCCATACACCACCTGGGTGTCGAACCCCATTCCGGTCAACAAAAAGCAAGGCACCCTTAGAGTATGCACTGACTTCCGAGATTTAAACCACGCTTGTCCAAAAGACAATTTCCCCACGCCATTCATTGACCAACTCATTGATGAGTGTGCGGGCCATGAAGTCCTATCCTTCATGGACGGGTTTTCCGGATATAACCAGATTCACATCCGCAAGGAGGATCAGTACAAGACTGCCTTCACCACCCCATGGGGCACCTTTGCCTATCGCGTCATGCCATTTGGCCTTAAAAATGCTGGTGCCACTTTCCAGCGAGCCATGACCTATTGCTTTCACGACTTGGTCCATATCCTGCGAGTCTATCTTGACAACCTCACAGCTCGTTCCCGAAAACGATCAGACCACCTTAACGACCTCCGGCAAGTTTTCCTGCGTTGTCGCAAATATAAAATCCGCTTGAACCCACACAAGTGTGTCTTTTGCGTCCCGGCAGGCCGCTTATTGGGTTTCATTGTTTCCCAAGAAGGAATCTCTGTCGATCCCCTGAAAGTCAAAGACATCTTAGAACTTCCGCCTCCTCGCACGCTTCGGCAGCTCCAAAGTCTACAGGGGCGGTCCAATTTCCTTAGGCGCTTCTGTTGGCTCGGTTTTGCAACCAAGCTTAGTGCTATGGGCACCTACTAACTAGTAGTAGCAGTTTCAATAGAAATAAAAACAATAAACTAAATAAACAATACTTTTCATGGATCTAAACAAGAATCTAAGCAAATAATGTAAACATTTCAAAATCAAGAACAAGAAACATAAGAAATAATTTTTGTATTGAAAAGTGGGGGGCAAGCAAGTGCTTGCGATATTACCTTCAATGGTGAAGGTTGATGTTGAGCAACTCCCAAGATGAGTAGCTCCAAACTCCAATAGGTCTCTTTCTCCAAGGTAGCTTCAATGGCTAAAAGTGCTCAGGGGAGATTTCAGCAGCATAAGGATGAGATAATGGAAGGATGTGAAATGAGGAGCCCCTACCACCTTTTTATAGGTTTTGGTGGTGAGGAATACCATTTGTGGTTTTGTGGAAACCAATGGTATTGACCAACATGGTTTAGGTAATTTTCCCTCCTTTTTCCTTTTTTGAATAAAAATAATATTTTAATTCCCTTTTTAATATTTTTGGGAATTTGGACCCTTTTTGAGGGTTTTTTATGATTTTCTTGGAAAAATAATCTTTTTTAATGGAAAAAGGGGTGTACTAAGGTCTTTTGGTGACCTTTTGTTGGTTTCAGAGGCTCAGATGGTGGAAAAGTGGACAAATGGGTCATGTGAATAGGAAAATGAGCTAGTGAGCACTTTTTGGGTGTTAACAGATTGCCCCCTGATGTGTGAGGGCAGGAGCTCATCGTATGGCCGATAGACATCATAGTTCATTTGTCTTTTTTTGGGGTTTTTAGGGGAGAGAAGAGACCGTTTGGAGACTGGAGCCACGGCCCTTGGAAGCTGCAAAAACAAAAAATATTACATGACCTCAATATGGATGAGGTATAATCTCTGATAAAGGACGAGGCGGGCATTCCCATGCTCGTATCAAGACATATACAAAACAATTAGTCCCAAGAAGGGGGATCTAATACGTAAAGAAATATAGTGGTACATCATAATGGTCCAGAGGGGACATTATTGTGGGATATACTCATGATCATGGCTGATCTCAATAACTGATACACTGGAATAACTGTTGAACTGCTCAAACTGAAGGTGTTCAACATCTGTATGGACTCAATGACTGTGAGCCATCTCTGGGAAGTATTTGTATCTGTAAACTCGAGGGAGTATAAAAATGAGGTATATCTGAATACTGTCGCCATACGCAACCCGGATATCTATAGAAAAGATGTAACTGGTTGTATCCATAGGTAGACTCTCAAATGTGGAGGAGTCAGAAGGTATCCGGGGTCTTCGACTAATAACTGAACGGACCAATACCCTGTGCGAGTCTCAACGATGCGATCAAGGTGTTGAAGTCGAGCATGTGAGAAACAACCATTTGGAGAGGCATTGAGGATTCTTCTCGAAATGATTCGTAGGCACTCATCGTAAATGGTAATGAGTCCAAGACACAGGGACCTCTAGGTCTATCCTCTGGAATCAATGTGGTTGTCGTCGACAGAGGGAGACCAACAACTAACAAGGCAATGATGTTTCCTTGATAGGAGCACGAGGTGTATAACTGAAGTGATGTAGTACTGCTGGTAGGACTGACATACTTGTGGGGAAGGGAAATAATGGGTCAAAAAATGGGTAGACTCAAACTTCCTTTGTTCAGAGCATGATGACATGGTTGACCTAGCAGCGTAGGGAACTGACTCATAGGTGTGGGGATCATCTTTTAGGGACTTGAAGGGTATGTACTGACTCTGGGGGGGTGAAGCTGATGGTAGCTGTCGAGGGAGTTTCAGGGTGACATACTGCAGAATACTCTGAACAAAGGCGACCAAAATGGGGAAGCTGCTATGTGAGTAGACGTGATGTGTTGTAGCGCCAAGAGGCACCATTGATTCCTTCTTCGTGGTTTTAATGAGCTTCAAGAAGGGATAAAAGTATGCTCTGAAATGGTACGGTCCTGTGGATTTTGTGAGCCCAGGACGGCGCATGCTCATGGTTGCTTTCATGTTTAGAGAGTCTGAAAACGGTAAGTGGACTCTATTGGTGTTCTTTTTCGTAGTTTAGTCTCCAAGGCCCGAAAAAGCATAAAATGATGCGAATGGAGAACTCTTCTAGCCGATGTGACTAGAGTATACCTTTTTCGTAATTAGTCTACAAGGTCCGGAAAAGGGGTAAACTTATACCAGGTAGACGCCCTTTCAGATACGTTTATCGAGCATGAAAGGAAGCAAGATTGCTCGGCGATCTTTTCATTGTTTTAGGAGTCAGAAAAGAGCTTAACAGAAACTCCCTAAGTGCCTTTTTCGTAAAAGGGGTTGCTCGGCCCGAAAAAGGGGTAAAATTATACCGAACAAAAATGGATTGACGAGGGCGAGAAAAGGTCTCAAGCATCGTCATCTGTGCGGAAAACTGGATCCGGTTACATAAGGATTGTCGAAAACAGAGAACGGCCGATGTGGCACGCAAACCGAGGTGACGAGGGGGCGTGGAAAATGCCCGGAAAATCTAGAGGATTGCAGTCGAGGAAGTCTATGGCCCATTTGCAGAATGGTCCAACAGTGATGACTGGATGAAGGGGGGCAGGGGGGTTTCTTGCCTTGGGGGCAAATAGCTGGCAGTTCTGGCAATGCTTGACTGCGGTGATGCAATCAGTAAACAATGATGGCCAAAAATAACCGGCCCGAATGATTTTCTGGGCGGTGGCCATGTCGGAGAAATGGCCTCCACAGGCACCGCTATGACAATCATTGAGGACTTGTTCTGCCTCACTATGGGATAGGCAGTGGTGTAAGATAGTATCGACGCCGCGTCGATAAAGTACATCCCCAATAAGTAGGTATCGGGGGGCGTGGTGTCGTATGCGACGACGTCCATCACGATCGATGTGTGGTCGGAATTTTTGCGTACGAAGGTAAGTCAAAATGTCTCCGTACCAAGGGTCGTCAGACGAAATGATGAAGATCTGCTCATCAATCAGGTCCGTTTGGATGACGGGTGATGTTGAAGAGGATGGGAGATCTGTAATGAGGTGAGCAAGCGCGAGGGATTTGGTGCTTTTGGGAGTCTTGAAAGTAAGGTCATATTCTTAGAGGATAATGACCCATTTAGCGACGCGACCTTGAAGGAGCCGCCGGGTGAGGAGGTAGACCATGGGGTTGGAGTCGGCGACAACCGTGGTATGACTAAGCAGAATATAGTGTCGCAGTTTTTGTACGGAAAAGACTACAGCTAGGGCTAATCTTTCCTCGTATGGGTAGCGTAGAGGTGGGCCAGACAGGGTCTGGCTGACGTAGTAAATCACATGCTCTTTGTGGGAAGCATCTTCTTGTACCAAAACTCCGGACATGGCATGTTCAGATGCCGAGACGTAAAGGGTGAAGTCTTGGGAGAAATCCGGTGGGGATATCAAGGGGGCTTGTGTGAGAGCTTTCTTGAGGGCTTCGAATGCCGTGTCTGCTTGCTCGTCCCAAACAAAGGGTATGTGGGTACGAAGTAAGCGTAAGAACCCGTGGACTTTGGTGGCATAATCAGGGACGAAGCGCCTCAGAAAATTGGACCGCCCTTGCAAGCTCTGAAGCTGTCGAAGCGTGCGAGGAGGGGGAAGTTCTAAGATGGCTTTGACTTTGAGGGGATCGACAGTGATCCCATCTTGGGAAACAATGAAACCCAATAACCGGCCCGCTGGGACGCAAAAGACACACTTGTGTGGGTTCAAGCGGATTTTATATTTGCGACAACGCAGGAAAACTTGCCGGAGGTCGTTAAGGTGGTCTGATCGTTTTCGGGAACGGGCTGTGAGGTCGTCAAGATAGACTCGCAAGATATGGACCAAGTCGTGAAAGCAATAGGTCATGGCTCGCTGGAAAGTGGCACCAGCATTTTTAAGGCCAAAGGGCATGACTCGATAGGCAAAGGTGCCCCATGGGGTGGTAAAGGCAGTCTTGTACTGATCTTCCTTACGGATGTGAATCTGGTTATATCCGGAAAACCCGTCCATGAAGGATAGGACCTCATGGCCCGCACACTCATCAATGAGTTGGTCAATGAATGGCGTGGGGAAATTGTCTTTTGGACAAGCGTGGTTTAGATCGCGGAAATCAGTGCATACTCTAAGGGTGCCTTGCTTTTTGTTGACAGGAACGGGGTTCGACACCCATGTGGTGTACGGAATAGGGTAGATGAAACCTGCTTTTCGAAGTTTCTCGACTTCAGCCTTAACAGCGGGGAGCTTGGCAGGGTGAATAGGTCGTTGTTTCTGACGAACAGGGGGTACTTCCGGCCATGTATCGATGTGGTGTTCAATAATGGCGGGGGTCGAGACCAGGCATCTCGGTATAGGACCAGGCGAAGACATCGCGGAACTCTTGAAAGAGCTTTTTGTATGCCTGGGTTTCTGCTTGAGTGCAAGATGCGCCCAGCGAGATGAGCTCAGGTTTCCCTGGTGTTGTTGAAATGTCTATCTGTATAGTGGGGGAAATGTTTGACATGTTCCCTTCTTCAAAGGAATCCGGTGCTGGGATGGGGTCCTTTAACCAATCGACCTTAGCGGGTATGAAGTCTTTCGACTCGACTGATAGCTGGTTGGATGCGGTGGAGGTAGATGCTTCCGGGAGGAAGTACGAGCGATGATGCATATCATCCCAAGGGTAGTCGGGTGCAGTGAGTGTTTCCAAAATCTGCTCGTCAGTATTGAAGTAGTCAGACCATAAATCAAGGGGTTCTGGTTTGAAGGTTGTCGAAATCATATATATCGTATTGAATTCTTCTGACGAGGATGATGGTGGAGGGTGAATCTCCTCGATGAGGGGAGGAGATATCTCTAAGTCGGAATTGTTTAACTCGTACAACGCTGCTCTATAGTCAGGTAGATCAGGGCAATGGTGAGAGTAGTGGCCGTAAACACTGCATATAGCACAAGGATGGTTAGTGCGCAGTGATTTGTCGCGAGGCTGTAGAGGTGGCTCTAATCTGACTACTGGGATGCCGATGTCATCGTCCAACATATTCATATGATCTTGGAGTGCCGGTAAATGTGGGCATTGATGAGTTGGATGGCCAATTTCATCGCATAATGAACATTTGGGGGGAGCTCGAAACACCGGTGGGGGTTTGGCTGCCTTAGGAGGTGGTATACCAGTGTATGGTTGTGGACCTCTGCCCCCATTGGGCTTAGCAAGGAGAGGGGGATCCTTTGACGTCGAAGCAATCGTGAGACCAGGAGGAGGTTTCATTGACGACGAAGGAATATCGAGGTTAGGAGGAGGTGTCGTTGGCGACGAAGGGATCGCGACACCGGGAGGAGGTTGATTTGTGGTAACAATAGGTTGTACCGGTTGGAGGACGACGTCTGGTGTCGGTAGTCGAACGGGAGGCGGAATATACCACACGGGCAATCCCAATGTTAGGCCGGGTAGGTTAAGGGTAGCCATAACCGGGGTGCTTACTACACCCGAAGGAGGAAATAGGAAGGGGATGGTGTGTATGGGTGTAACACCAATGTGACCGGGGATCAATGGTGGTTGACCACCGGACGTTTGCGTATTCTGCGAAAGAATACAGAGGTTTGCGACTTGGGTCTCCGGTGACGGTGGTGGAATGGCCTGGAATGTAGAGGTCATTGGTGTATCCGAATAAAGTCCGGGTGCCACAGAAGACACAAAGGATGTAACTGCACTAGAAGCGGGTTGTTCAATCATGGGGAGAACATTCTCGGGTGCTGCAGGGGCGTTGGGATCATAGTAGGTGAGTTGGTCAATTTTGACCACGCGTCCCTCGTGGGGGAACATCATGGTGCGGAAGACGGAGGAGGCGACCGCTTTCATGGCGTACATGTAACTGCGGCCAAGTAAAAGGTTATAGTCTAGCTGGGCGTTAATGACCTCTATGTCGATGAGCACGGTTTTCCCACCTAATTGGACGGGTACCTTGGGTAATAAACCTTGAGGTTGAGCTGACCTGCCGTCGTAGGCCCGCAATGCAGTGGTGGATTGCTGGAGAGCAGGGGATCCCAACTTTTGCCAAACAAAAGTGGACATGACGCATGTGGAGGCACCCTCGTCGATGATGCATCGATGGATGACAAGATTCCGAATAGAAACGGAAACTTGGACTGCTATGGTAGAAGGCAGCCGTGGTTCAGATTGGTCTAAATCAAAGGTCATCAAGTTCGAATCATTTGGGTCAATCGCCCCAATGGCGGAAAGTAAAGTCTTGCGCTGAGTAGGACAGGTTTTTAAGACTTCTAATGCAGACATGGCTGCGGGAGATTGAGCTAGGTCATCTACGATGTTGTAATTGGACGCACCCCGTGCATTGGGGTTGTTTTTGATTCGGCGAAGGGGGAAGCGAGGTGCTTTAGAAGCGCCATCGAGTGGAACCTGAGGTATACGCAATGTTTGATCAGTGGGATTAGCATTAGTATCCTTTTCAGCGGGGGGGGCTTCAGAAGTCGGTCCGTATTGATTCCGACGGGTTTGGATATTGACGTCAGCGGTGGACATCATCAATAAGTGGTGGGTGCCTGAATCAAACATGGGTTGGTCAGGAGCTGTGTAAGTAATTTGTTGTGGTTGTCCATTGCCCTGTTGGGGGGCTAACGGCTGAGTGTTCACCACTCCTTGTGTTGGAAAGGGGTTTTGGAGGACCAGAGGTTGTTGTGGAGGTGGTGGGGGGTTGGGTGGTGGCTGAGGAGCCGCCTGCCCTTGACGATGGGCGTCATTTGTCCATAGTTGTCGAGCTCGCTCGAGATGTGGGCAAGCGTGGGTATAGTGTCCATAGACACCGCAAATGGAACAAGGATGGTTTGTTCGTAAATTAGCATTTTTGGGTTGCTTAGGTGGCCGATCAGGATTCTGATGAGCGGGCGCCGCGTTATTGTTTTGCGGAGGATGGGTAGGTTGCGGAGCTTGGTTACGGTTTTGATTGTTTCCACGGTTTCGTCCTCTTCCTCGGTTTGGTTGCCCACCCTGGTTGCGTTGGTTGTTTTGGTATTGGGGATGCTGTTGTTGTGCGTAGACATGCCCTTGAGCATTGGGGGGATTCTGAGGAGCCGCAGGTGCGGGAGCAGGTTGCGGTGGATAGTATGCAGGTGGAGCTGGAGGTGGTCCAGTTTCCTGTTGGGGTTGTTGGTACCCCTGAGCTGGTGGAGGTGTGAGGTTATCCGGTGCAACCGGTTGTGGGTAATGCATGGGCTGTTGTGGAAACTGCATGGGGTTCTGTACCGTAGGTTGAGCATAGTATGTAGGAGGTACATATGCTGATGGCGCTTGGCCATAACAATGTTGTGGACAAGAGGGTCCATGAACATGATGGGTCTGGTTTGTTGGAGCATAAGAAGTTGTCGCTCCGGAACTGGATGTAGCTCTGGAAAGGTCTGGGGCGGGCATGGTGCTCACCATACTGAAAGGTTTGGCTTGCGGTGTAATTTGGCCAATAATGCCATCAGCGGCATGTGATGCCCCCGGTGTGTCACCGCGTGCGGAGTCACCTCGTGGTGCGTCAGGTATGATGGTGTATAGGTAACCTGATTGGGCGTAGATAAGATCAAGCTGTTGGGCCTTAAGGATGGCCTCCTCCTCAGACTGGGGTCTTTCAGATGCTACATCCTTCGCAATGAGAGGAAGGAGGGATTTAAGGAACCAGTCTAAAAAGATTCGGTCGTCTAATTTGATCTTGCATAGGCTTCGGCGCCGCCGCCAATCATGAATATGGTCAGTGATATGCGTGGCCGTGTTTTGTCTGCAAGACAGTAGGATCTCGACGCCCGCATCATAGCGGACTGGTAGCTGAAAGAACTGCAGGAAGGTCGAGGCAAGGGAGGTAAATGTGGAATGCGTCCCATGGGGTTGCTCGATATACCATTTGGCTGCAGAGCCAGTGAAGGTGCGCTGTAATAAACGGAGGCGGACAGAGTCGTCCACTATGGAGTTGGAGGAACACCATAAATGGAAGGACATGATGTGGTTCTGGGGGTCTTCTCCGGCCTTTCCCTCAAACTTAGGGATGTCAGAGGGAAGCTTAGTGGGCATATGGGGCCAAGCAGGATCATGCCTGATGGGGTCATTTGTGAGCCTAGCTAAATCTGGCAGGTTGAGACTTGCCATGTATGGTAGACTAGCGGATGTGGTGACCGGAACCGGGACCTGCCTAGCCATTGTGGTATGGTGTAGGGGTCCAGTAGCGCCTATAGGTATGCTAGGTATGGAGGGTATGTGCCCTCCAAAAGGTGTGGCCTGATATGGGTTAGCACTCCCAAGTGCAACTTGGGTTACACTTGGGTTAGGAATCGTACTAGGGATTCCTGGTATAGCACTACCGAGTGCAACATGGGTTACACTTGGGTTAGGAATCGCACTAGGGATTCCTGGGATAGCATTCCCAAGTGCAACAGGAGTTACACTTGGGTTAGGAATCGTACTAGGGATTCCTGGGATAGGGTTTGTGGAAACCGAAGGGGGTATGACCCCCATGTTGGGCATGCCCATGACAGGTGGTGGTCCTGTGTTAGGCATTCCTGAATGTGGAGTGTTACCCATATTGGGCATACCCAAGGGGGTGGCTGTTGCCGTTGATGGTACTACCGCAGAAGGGTCTGCGGATGTCTGACCTATGGTTAATGTATATAGTGGATCAACTGGTGTTCCAGACATAATTGTGGTTGGTGGTAACTCTGTGGGGTTTTCGGATTCTACCTCCAAATCAAAGGTGAAGTGGGGTATGTCAGAATCGGATGACCGTCTAGATGATCGACGATGTGTCGAATCAAGGGATAATGCTCTGCGTCCGTGACGTGGAGAGCCAAGTGGACTAAACTCTGGGAGTTCGCCCCGTAGACGACGAGAACGTCTAGAATTCTCAATGGTGAGAATATGTTTTTTATTTAAAAAATTGTTTTAAGTATCAGGTGGTGGTATATATGTAAAAGACTCAAAACCCTAATGCAACCAAGGGTGCAAAAAGGGGAGTGAAAAAAGAAGGCTTACAGGCCAAAAAATCAATCCTCAAAAAATGCACTTATTCTAGCAGCTGTGCTACAATAAGTGGAGGAATGCAACAACCGGTCAGAATACCAACATGCAAGCGGCTCCTAGAAAAAATAGGTGTAACTAGACTCAAAAGGTGGTAAAGATCATGCAAACACCTAATCTAAAAGTATTGTGACTCAAACAGACGATATCCCCTGCAAGGTGATGAAATCCAAGTCAGACAATATGAATGTAGAGACAACGGCTAGATATCCCCCTACCGGGAGGGACACCGGGTAATCAATCCTAAAAAGACAGGCTACTAGGATACTCCGTTCATGACGCGTCGAGAAAAGGTAAATCTGCCGTTTGGTCCTTTGATCGCAATATCCCAATACAGGGATATCCCGAGAACTGCGAATGGTAGCCCTTCGGTTACTGAATGGGTTTCGGTATCCCACTCAGGCTTCCGGAACCATCCTCGCGACTTCAACCCTCCTAGGGGAGAGGCCTTCCCACAAACCGGTTGTGACCGTGCCAAAAAGTACTAAGAGATTTTAGCTCCCTAATTGGACAACTTCTATGTCTCAGATGTATGAACTGAGGGGTGTTATTGGAACACCTATCCCCCCAATACTACCTAGCTACAAGAATTCTTTTCGTGTTCCCCAAGTGGGGTTAAGAGTGTGTTCAAATTAGGGTAAGTTTTAAGTCTTAGTTCAATTAAGTGATCGTGTGAGTGCACGTGAGGTGTTGTAAACTGAACTTGAAAAAATTAAATGCTTTAAGGGAAATTTTCAAAAAATAAAGGACTTTTCGAAAATACAAAGCAAATATTTAAGACTTTTTTCACTAAAAGGAATTAATGTGCTTTTCAAAAAATAACTCAAAAAATAAAGGATTTCTTGGATTTATGAAAGCAAATAATAAACTCCTTTTTAAAAGAAATAAATGGATTTCTTCGTTTCAATAAAAAATTTCTAAGGGCAAGATTCTAAAGAAGTAAACAAGAAAAAATTTGAATCTAGATAAAGAATGCAAAATGAGTCTTTCTTTCACTTTCTTGAAAATTTTTAAAAAGATTTCTAGGTATGCACTTTTAAATAGTAAAAAAATTTTCAAATCTGTAAACTATGCAGAATTTAGTACTGTAAAAAATGTGCTATGGGCAGAAAGTACAGTAAAAAATATTTTTCAAAATCGGGATGGCCGAATGAAAAAATTCAGCCGCGCGGGTTTTGGACGAACAGCCGTGATGGGCCGCGCGGGTTTTGGCCGAACAGCCGCGATGGACCGCGCGGGTTTTGGACGCACAGTCGCGATGGACCGCGCAGGTTTTGGGCGCACAGTCGCGATGGACCGCGCAGGTTTTGGGCGCACAGTCGCGATGGACAGCGCGGAAAAAGGCCGCGAAGCCGCGGTGTGCAGCGCGGAAAAACACAGAAAAGTCGCGATGGACCGCGCGACTGTCTGGAAAAAGGCCGCGATGGACCGCGCGGAAAAATGCAGAAAAGTCGCGATGGACCGCGCGACTGTCTGGCAAAAAGCCGCGAGGCGGAAGCCGTGCACGGAAACCGAGAAACGAACCCGAAAATTGAAAATTTAGGGCTGTTTTTGGGGCCAAATCTCAGAACAGCAATGGATCTGCTGTCTAAGATGGCAGATCTATGGATCTAAAGGTTAAAAACTCATAAAAACTAAGATTTAATGGCAAAGCTAGAGATCTAAAGTTCAAACCAAAGCGGAGTCGCCAAAAACTGTTGGCTCGGTTTTGCAACCAAGCTTAGTGCTATGGGCACCTACTAACTAGTAGTAGCAGTTTCAATAGAAATAAAAACAATAAACTAAATAAACAATACTTTTCATGGATCTAAATAAGAATCTAAGCAAATAATGTAAACATTTCAAAATCAAGAACAAGAAACATAAGAAATAATTTTTGTATTGAAAAGTGGGGGGCAAGCAAGTGCTTGCGATATTACCTTCAATGGTGAAGGTTGATGTTGAGCAACTCCCAAGATGAGTAGCTCCAAACTCCAATAGGTCTCTTTCTCCAAGGTAGCTTCAATGGCTAAAAGTGCTCAGGGGAGATTTCAGCAGCATAAGGATGAGATAATGGAAGGATGTGAAATGAGGAGCCCCTACCACCTTTTTATAGGTTTTGGTGGTGAGGAATACCATTTGTGGTTTTGTGGAAACCAATGGTATTGACCAACATGGTTTAGGTAATTTTCCCTCCTTTTTCCTTTTTTGAATAAAAATAATATTTTAATTCCCTTTTTAATATTTTTGGGAATTTGGACCCTTTTTGAGGGTTTTTTATGATTTTCTTGGAAAAATAATCTTTTTTAATGGAAAAAGGGGTGTACTAAGGTCTTTTGGTGACCTTTTGTTGGTTTCAGAGGCTCAGATGGTGGAAAAGTGGACAAATGGGTCATGTGAATAGGAAAATGAGCTAGTGAGCACTTTTTGGGTGTTAACAGCTTCGTTCCTGATTATGCAACCAAAGTGCATGGCTTCTTACGCTTACTTCGTACCCACATACCCTTTGTTTGGGATGAGCAAGCAGACATGGCATTCGAAGCCCTCAAGAAAGCTCTCACACAAGCCCCCTTGATATCCCCACCGGATTTCTCTCAAGACTTCACCCTTTACGTCTCGGCATCTGAACATGCCGTGTCCGGAGTTTTGGTCCAAGAAGATGCCTCCCACAAAGAGCATGTGATTTATTACGTCAGCCAGACCTTGTCTGGCCCACCTCTGCATTACCCATACGAGGAAAGATTAGCCTTAGCTGTAGTCTTTTCCGTACAAAAACTGCGACATTACATCCTACTCAGTCATACCACGGTCGTGGCCGACTCCAACCCCATGGTCTATCTCCTCACCCGATGGCTCTTATAAGGTCGTGTTGCTAAATGGGTCATCATCCTCCAGGAATATGACCTCACTTTCAGAACTCCCAAAAGCACTAAAGCCCTCGCGCTTGCTCACCTCATCACTGACCTCCCATCCTCTTCCACATCACCCGTTATCCAAACGGACCTGATTGACGAGCAGATCTTCATCATTTCGTCTGACGACCCTTGGTACGGAGACATATTGACTTACCTTCGTACGCAAAAATTTCGACCACACATCGATCGTGATGGACGCCGTCGCATACGACACCACGCCCCCCGATACCTCCTGATTGGGGATGTACTTTACCGACGCGACATTGATACCATCTTACGCCGCTGCCTATCCCATAGTGAGGCAGAAGAAGTCCTCAATGATTGTCATAGCGGTGCCTGTGGAGGCCATTTCTCCGGCATGGCTACCACCCAGAAAATCATTCGGGCCGGTTATTTTTGGGCATCATTGTTTACTGATTGCATCACCGCAGTCAAGCATTGCCAGAACTGCCAACTATTTGCCCCCAAAGCAAGAACCCCCCCTGCCCCCCTTCATCCAATCATCACTGTTGGACCATTCTACAAATGGGATATTGACTTCCTCGACTGCAACCCCCCGTCAGCCGGCGGTCACAAACACATCGTGGTGGCTGTAGATTATTTCACCAAGTGGGCAGAAGCCATGCCAACCTATAATTGCAAAGCCGACACTGCAGCATGGTTTTTCTTCAACCATGTTATCGCTCGTTTTGGAGTACCACAGCAACTAGTCTCTGACCACGGCTCTCACTTCGAAGATGCCGTCTTGAAGGAATTATCAACCATGTTGAAATTTGAACACCATTTCTCTTCCGCTTACTATCCCCAAGGAAACGGCCAATTCGAAGCGATCAACAAGATTTTGAAGACCATTCTCCAACGTACTATAGACAAGCACAAATCCAATTGGCACCACATGCTTTTCCCGGCACTATGGGCCTACCGCACCTCAACCAAAACCGCCACCGGTTTTACCCCTTTCCATTTAGTTCACGGTGTCGAATCCGTCCTCCCTATTGAGTGCCAGATTCCAGCCTTGCATATCGCCGTTGAACTCCTACCACACACTTCCCCGATCGAGCAACGTTTACTACTCCTAGAGCAGGCCGATGAAGATCGGCGCACCGCCATTCAAAACATGGAAGCAGCTAAACAACGATCAAAACTAAGTTACGACAAACATGTCCACCCAAGAACCTTTTCTGAGGGAGACCTCGTCCTCACTTACGATCAAGCTCATGATAAAACCGGGAAGGGAAAGTTCGTGTCCATGTGGCAAGGCCCCTACATCATACACACCTGCCTGGGGCAGGGGGTATACATTCTGACCGATTCAGAAGGCAACACCCTACGCAACCCACGCAACGGGTTGTACCTTAAACGATTTTACCCATAGAAAATCTGATGGACACCATCGTCCATTTTAGTATAGGTATACATTTTTCATTCACAAAAAATTTCAAAAAACCTAAATATTTGTTTTTTTCTGCATGACCACAGATGGAGCCTTTTCCACTCTGCCATGTCGGTTTTGCTGATGGTGCAAGCCGTTGGTCTCCCAATCTCGCCTCCGCAGCTTGGGTAATATACTCCCCTTCACATCAGTTAATTCACATTGACGGAGTATGTTTAGGTGTCGCTACCAATAATCAAGTTGAATACGATGCCGTAACCGGTCTCCTGGCCGCTGCTCTCTAGATGAGCATCCGTCACCTCAACGTTTTCTTGGACTCACAGCTCCTAGTTTCCCAGGTCAACAATGATTACCAAGTACGCGATCCCTGTCTTTTCAGAAAGTTCCTGTGCACTAAACAAATGGTTAGACAGTTTGAATCCATTACATTCACACATGTCCCAAGACACCTCAATAGTGTAGCAGATAATATGGCCAACAGTGTCCTCGACTGGCACACCAATCACATCATGTCATATCCATAAACAAAAAAAATGAATCCATGTGCATAACATGTGCCTCCACGGGCATATACAAAAACCAATATTGCATCCACGTGCATAACATGTGCCTCCATGGGCATAAAATAAATAACCAAATAATGCATCCACGTGCATAACATCTACCTCCACGGGCATACATACATAAAAAACATACTACAACCAAGTACATAACATGTGCCTCCACGGGCATATACAAAAGACAAAGGTGCATCCACGTGCATACACGACAATATATCCAAATATATATCCACATATATATATAAACCATGATAGTCAATAAGTCATAGGTGCCCTCAGCACCCGATATACAAAAAATACATCTGTCATACAAAAGCTTCCCCATATGCTCATCAGCATTTGGGGGCAAATACAATATATCTACTCATCTGGATCCCTAGGATCCTCTGGCTCCTCCTCCGGCTCCTCCTCCGACTCCTCCTCCGTCGGCCCCGCCGGGTCATGATGACCCCGAACTCGCCGCTCTGCATGCCCCGCCGGATCGTCCCTCAGACGTATCCTCCCCTGAGCCGGCCCTGCCGGAGCATCTCGTCTACCATCCCCGTGCCTCACCATGAACACCGCTGTCCTCAACAGGAGCGACTGCCACTCAGGCGGCGCACCGAGACATCTCTGCAAAATATCCCGATCCAGGTCTCTCCAACCATCCTCGGGGAGCCCAGCTAGGATCCGGGCAAAGGTCTGTCGGACACCATCTATGGCGTCATCATGAAGGCCAACCCCTCGCCCACGGGCTGCATATCCTCCACCACGCGGAGGAGGTACAGGTACAGGTGGATGGGCGACCACCATCGCCCGCCCCTGCCGAGCCACATAGTCAGGTGGTGGCACTGGACCCACATCTGCACAAAGCAAGTAAGCCATCAGATACTATACAAAAAAATCATCAATGATAAATCAAACAACATATGATATAATATCAAATAAAACACAAAACATACCGTCTAAACTCCAGGCCTGTCCTGGGGCACGAGGCATCTCTGGGTCACCTCGGTAGTCCATGCCGGCGTAGTGATAGTCCTCAATCACCAGAGGCATCTGCTCCCACTGTTGATAGAAATCCTCCGTGAAGTAGCCGCGGACACCATCGCCGCCACGCGGCATCATCTGCCCCCATCTCATCATACGAGGCTCACTCGGAATCCCAGCACGAACGGGTACCCGTGGCCGCAAGGTCGGCACCCGCTCGAAGAAAAAATAGCATAAAAATGAGGCATAACAAAACTCGCCTCCCTCTCTAATGGCCTTGTCCAGATCTCTTCGGACACCAGCCAGGAACATCTGCGCCCAGGCATAATAAGTACCCTGAAGAACGGAATCCACCATCATCGTCTACCCCCCAGACATACGATGTGGTGCAGCAGAACCCAATATCCACAGAACGCAGGCACCAACAGCTCGCATATCCCACTCACGTAGGGATCTCAGACTAATAGAGCTGTTTCCCAAAACAGCATCATCAGCACAGAAAGTCTGTAATAGGTCCTCCATATCTACACCCGGAGGCAACCTCGGCAAGATATCACCCACCTCGCCCAAGCGAGGCAACCCAGTCAAAAAATAAACATCCGTGAGAGTGATCTCTAACCTCTCACCACCAATAATGAATGCACCCTCCGCCGGCACCCACCACTGCACAAGCTTGTTCAGGAGCCGTCTCACTGAACGTATAGGCGGGATCTGAGCGAACTTCAAAAGTCCGCTCATAGCCAGGGTCTGTCTCACCCCTGCATCAGTCTCAATCCTCAGCATGATATCACCATCGATCTCTCTCTCCCGCCACACGGACTGAGGTCTCCGCAACATCCTGCCAGGAAAACAGAAGAAATTTTTAGCCCCAGCACAAAAATTTTAGAAAAATCCCATCGCGGCTTTTACACAAAAAGCCGCGATGCCCATCGCGGCTTTTCCACAAAAAGCCGCGATGACCATCGCGGGATCCATGCAAAAACCCGCGATGAACATCGCGGGTTTTGGCCGGACAGTCACAATGAACATCGCGACTATCCCCCATGAACACGCGATGAACATCGCGGGTTCCGACCTCACAGTCGCGATGAACATCGCGACTGTGAGCCTAAAACCCGCGCGGTTCATCGCGGGTTCAGCCCCGAAACCCGCGCGGTTCCACGATGGAGAGTCAACGTGGAATTTCGCGGCCTTCAGGGGCCCGCCGTCAAACAAAAAAGACATAATTGACTAGGCTAAGGCAAATAGAGTTACCTGCAACTCGCTAAATCGAAAACCAACGGTGAAATCTCCCGGAAATCGAGAAATAGCTCTGACAGCTCTATCAAACTCACACGTAACAATGACATGTCATTTGGGCCCCACGCCCTATTTATAGAAATTCCACCAATTTTCAAACAACCATTGCGGTATCATACGAAGTCCATTTCTCAAACCGTTGGTACCGTTGGGATCAGCACAGCGAGAACTTCATACAGGTTCTTTCCATTTCCCGTTTTCACGGGGTCCATTTTTTCACCATTTTTTGGCCTCTCTCGTGGCCTCGGTTTGCATGCCACATCGGTTGTTCTCCGTTTTCGACGTGCCTTATATCGCCGGATTCAGTTTTCCACGCTCATGATGATGCTTGAGATCATTTCTCGCTCTCACCTTTAGATTTTTCGGGCATTTTTCCTCGTGCCCCCCTCGTCACCTCGGTTTGCGTGCCACATCGGCCGTTCTCCGTTTTCGACGTGCCTTATATCGACGGATTCAGTTTTCCACGCTCATGATGATGCTTGAGATCATTTCTCGCTCTCACCATTCGATTTTTCGGGCATTTTTTCCATGCCCCCCTCGTCGCCTAGGTTTGCGTGCCACATCGACCGTTCTCCGTTTTCGACGTGCCTTATATAGCCGGATTCAGTTTTCCGCGCTCGTGATGATGCTTGAGATCATTTCTCGCTCTCACCTTTAGAGCTTTCGGGCATTTTTTCCATGCCCGCCACACAGCCTCGGTTTGCGTGCCACATTGGCCGTTCTCCGTTTTCGACAATCCTTATGTCACCGGATCCAGTTTTCCGCAACGATGACGATGCTTGAGACCTTTTCTCGCCCTCATCAATCCATGTTTGTTCGGTATAATTTTATCCCTTTTTCGGGCCGAGCAACCCCTTTTACGAAAAAGGCACTTAGGGAGTTTCTGTTAAGCTCTTTTCTGACTCCTAAAACAATGAAAAGATCGCCGAGCAATCTTGCTTCCTTTCATGCTCGCTAAACGTATCTGAAAGGGCGTCTACCTGGTATAAGTTTACCCCTTTTCCGGACCTTGTAGACTAATTACGAAAAAGGTATACTCTAGTTACATCGGCTAGAAGAGTTCTCCATCCGCATCATTTTATGCTTTTTCGGGCCTTGGAGACTAAAACTTACGAAAAAGGAACACCAACAGAGTCCACTTACCGTTTTCAGACTCTCTAAACATGAAAGCAACCATGAGCATGCGCCGTCCTGGGCTCACAAAATCCACAAGACCGTACCATTTCAGAGCACACTTTTATTCCTTCTTGGAGCTCATTAAAACTACGAAGAAGGAATCAATGGTGCCTCTTGGCGCCACGACGATCATATCTACTCAGTTAGGCAGCCTTCCCATTTCGGTCGCCTTTGTTCAGAGTATTCTACAGTATGTCACCTTGATAATTCCTCGACGACACCTCTCAGCTCGTCCTACCCCCCCCAGAGTTAATATATACCAATCAGTCAAAGCAATGATCCCCACACCTACAAGTCAGTTCCCTACGCTGCCAGGTCAACCATGTCATCATGCTCTGAACAAGGGAAGTTTGAGTCTACCCATTTTTTGACCCAGTTATTTCCCATCCCCACAAGTATGTCAGCCCTACCATCAGTACTACATCACTTCAGTTCTACACCTCGTGCTCCTATCAAGGAAACATCATTGCCTTGTTAGTTGCTGGTCTCCCTCTGTCGACGACAACCACATTGATTCCAGAGGATAGACCTAGAGGTCCCTGTGTCTTGGACTCATTACCATTTATGATGAGTGCCTACGAATCATTTCGAGAGGAATCCTCAGTGCCTCTCCGAATGGTTGTTTCTCACATGCTCGACTTCAACACCTTGATCGCATCGTTGAGACTCGCACAGGGTATTGGTCCGTTCAGTTATTAGTCGAAGACCCCGGATACCACCTGACTCCTCCACATTTGAGAGTCTACCTATGGATACAACCAGTTACATTTTTTCTATAGATATCCGGGTTGCGTATGGCGACAGTATTCAGATGTACCCCAGTTTTATACTCCCTCGAGTATACAGATACAAATACTTCCCAAAGATGGCTCACAGCCATTGAGTCCATACAGATGTTGGACACCTTCAGTTTCAGCAGTTCAACAGTTATTCCAGTGTATCAGTTATTGAGATCAGCCATGATCATGAGTATATCCCACAATAATGTCCCCTCTGGACCATTATGATGTACTAGTATATTTATTTACGTATTAGATCCCCCTTCTTGGGACTAATTGTTTTGTATACGTCTTGATACGAGCATGGGAATGCCCGCCTCGTCCTTTATCAGAGATTATACCTCATTCATATTGAGGCCATGTAATATTTTTTATTTTTGCAGCTTCCAAGGGCCGTGGCTCCAGTCTCCAACCGGTCTCTTCTCTCCCCTAAAACCCCAGAAAAAGACAAATGAACTATGATGTCTATCGGCCATACGATGAGCTCTTGCCCTCACACATCAGGGGGCAATCTGTTAACACCCAAAAAGTGCTCACTAGCTCATTTCCCTATTCACATGACCCATTTATCCACTTTTTCACCATCAGAGCCTTTGAAACCAACAAAAGGTCACCAAAAGACCCTAGTACACCCCTTTTTCCATTAAAAAAGATTATTTTTCCCCAAAAAAGCATAAAAAACCCTAAAAAAGGGTCCAAATTCCCAAAAATATTAAAAAGGGAATTAAGATATTATTTTTATTTAAAAAAGGAAAAAGGAGGGAAAAGTACCTAAACCATGTTGGTCAATACCATTTGGTTTCCACAAAACCACAAATGGTATTTCCCACCACCAAAACCTATAAAAAGGTGGTAGGGGCTCCTCATTTCCCATCCATCCATTATCTCATCCTTATGCTGCTGAAATCTCCCCTGAGCATTTTATCCATTGCAAACCACATTGGAGAAGAGACCATTGGAGATTGGAGTTGCTCATCCTTGGAGCCATTCAACCTCACCATTAGAGGTATTGATTCCGCAAGCACTTGCTTGCCCCATTCTTTCAATACAAATTCATTATTCTACATTGTCTTGTTCTTGATTTTAAATTATTTTTGTTATTTGCTTAATATCTTTGCTTAGATCCATGAATAGTCTTGTTTAATTAGTATATTGTTATTTATTTCCATTGAAACTGCTGCTACTAGTTAGCAGGTGCCCATAGCACTAAGCCTGGTTGCAAAACCGGGCCAACACTTGGCATCCTTTTTCCAGAACATATACTGGTCAGGCTAGAACTGTGGGTACTTAGGCGCATGGGGCTCTTCCTTTTGCATGCATAGGAGGTCAAAATCTTCCCACTTAGACTCTGCGATTTTTCCGCGCAGGTTCTTGGAAACCTCTACATGTTTTGAAATTGGAGACAATCGGATTTCATATCTACCACTCTTGGGAAATTTAAAGACTGGGGCATCCAATGCCCATGGTGATATATACTCGGGTGTCAAATTCAAGGGTTCCTTCTAAAAGACCAGCGATCTTTGCGCCTATTAGCACTCAATAAATTTTGTGATTAATTATTTTTTGGTGACATTGATGGCTCAAAACAGATCAGTTTGCATGATGGAAGTTTCAAACTCGGCCAAGAAAAACATTTTTGTCCTCGGGTGTATGACACCAAGGTCACAAAAAGAGGAAGATTGGTTCTGTTTGTTTTAGGACCAAAACTTTATGAGGGACCTAGAAGATTTTGGAGCTAAAATCGAAGGGGAGGAAAGCCTTTAAAGTTTTCATGAATAAACCTAAAGCCAAAACGTATGAAGGAAAGTGTTCGATATTTTATTGACTAAAGACAAAAGCTAAATATGGAGAGAGGCTTTCATAAACTTGGCCATAGTTAGAAATTTTATGAGGAAGAGAGGCTTTGATATCTTATTTGCCAAAGTAAAAATTTTATGAAGGTTTTAAACTTTTTAGCCCAAATATATATCGACTTTATAAAAAAAGGGGGGGGGTATGGCTAAAAAGCTTAATTAAGTTTTTATAGCCTAAGGTTAGTTGTGTTTTTATAATGGGCCCTAATGCTAAATAAAGTTGAAGCAAAAGTTTTTAAGCACCCACACCGAGGGCCTACCAAATGAGCAGGAGCCAAGGCAAGGGACTATATAGTCTCTACTTTCCAAACGCCATGGACGAGAGCTTCATTCTCTTTCGTTACTTAATATATATGAGAGTCCAAAGTCTATATAAAGAAATAGGAGACTTCGTTTCTATTTGCATGTGGGACAAAGGCTAAGAATATAAATATGACATGAAGATTGTGATGAGTATGAGAATAAATTTTATCGCGTTTGCAGATGAATTCACCGTATATTGCAAAATTCCAGTGGACAAAAGTCGCTCCAAGCCCCAATTTCAGACCCGTGGGCTCACTTCATCGAAACCTTATGTAATTATTGTGGTATGTAAACAATACAACATATTTCCTCGTCAACATGATGCACCCAACTGTCTTTTCAATCTTAAGTATCATGGAGGGGCGAGGTCATGGCAAATTTATATATGCAGGTTCAAATTATTCATGCGCCATATGGAATGGAGTCCAAGTCCACTTAGGATATCTATAAGGAACATTTGATTGATGGGCATGCAAGTGCCGCTGCAAATGTTGATTCTACCTGGCAGAACTTGGCTGCCACATTTGTGAATGCATTTGTAAATGTTGGATCTAGTCAAGACAAATTAATGACATCTACTACAGAATCATCAAGTGGTAGCAACACAAGAAGATCGACGTCTCTCTATTTATCCCGCGTTGTCTACATGCACGCAAGATAAGAAAATTGATGGGTGTGGTAAGAAAACCACTACTACACGTGGCATGCACAAGCTCATCCGCATACATGTAAATGGTATCATAAAAGTAGATTTAGTTCGTGCGGTACCACCCTTGGATAATAAATGGTTGTTTGGGGAAAAATATAAAAGAGAAGTGGTCCCTTTATTTTTGATCTTTTTGTATATGACGAAGGTGTCCAGCCCATTGAACCCTAACACCATTTTTTTGTGACTAAGGGAGAAAGCATTCCATATGCCAAGTGTCGTCGTTGATATATTGGACCTGCAGCGTTATTTTTAAACAAAGAGGTATCTCGGTTCTCTCGTACCCATGCCCACTAACGCCATTCATTTGCAGTCAAGGAAGAAGACGCCTATGTCCGGAAGCCAGGAGAATTCGCCATTGTGTCGAGAATGCTGGAGACAAACGATAGGTTGTGATAAATTGTAGCTTATGGCAATTTTATATTAGCCTTGTCTACTTATGGTGCAAAGCATTTGAATATCACTTTAACTCAATCAAAGTTCACCAAATTGAGCGAACTAGAGAAACATGCAAGAATTGTTGTATTAAAGATCTTTGGTAAGCAACCAAGCAAAGGTGTGAAACCCGATGAGGCTGCGACCATGGGTGTTGCCATTCAAGGTGTCATACTTCGCGGTGATGTGAAAGAATTACTTCTTCTCGATGTTACTCCCTTGTCTTTAGGAATTGAAACTCTTGGTGGAGTATTTATGAGGCTTATCAACAGAAACATTACAATTCCAACAAAAAAAGCCAGGTTTTTCAACTGCCGTAGATGGTCAAGCTCAAGTAGGAGTGGGAAGTGTTGCAAGGTGAACGAGGCTACAGATAATAATATTATTGGTGATTTTGAGCTTGTTGGCATTCCACCAGCACCCAAAGGTGTACCTCAAATAGAGATTATCTTTGACATTGATGCAAACAACATTGTTACTGTATTTTTTAGAAGGTCTCCCTTTGCATTATAATCTATATCAACCCAAGAATGAGGTTTCTACATTTCTCGAAGTAAATGATATCGCAGGATTGGTACGAGGAGCACATCAACGACAAGGGCTTGGGAATATTTTTCTTTCTCATGTTCAAACTGTAGATGGAATTTTTGCATGTTTGTAGGGCATTTGATGATCCAGGCATTATTCACATAGAGGATGCTGCGGCCATTGTTGGAGATTTGGAGGTGATAACTAAGGAAATATATTTGAAAGATATCGAGTTTATGGAAAGGAGAATGGAAGAACCGAATCTCTAGATACTGAAATAGAAAACAGAAGCTCATTTCCAGGATACCCGGCAGGTGGAAAACAACTGGCATTTGAAAAGTTAACTGATAGTAGAAAGACAACCGACAAACAACCTTCCAAATATTCGAAACATCTAAACAACAGTTCTAGATTTTCTAATTAGTTATTGTCAAAACTGATTCCTAGAAATCGGTGATTAGTTATGTAGTTGTTATTATTTCAGTATCGATGGGTTATTGTTAGGAAAGGAAGTTAGGGTTTGTTCATAGAGAAAATCTTCGTATAAAATGTGCATTTTGCAATGTAAAAGGGTGGATTTTCAGAGAGAAAGAATTCTCGTTTTGGGTTTTTGAGGTTTATTCCAGAAATTAATAAAGATTTCAGAGTTGAGTAGATTTAATCAAAGATTCATGCGTTGTTAGTATTTACAGTCTGTACCCTTTATTTTCTCAATTGTGCATGTTTATCTTCCTAGTTATACTGTTCATTTTGTCTTTTCTTCTATGCTTGAATGAACGTCTGAAATAAATTGGGATTCATACTTGTTATGCCTCGGTTTATCGCATTTAAGTATCCATTTGCTTATCCAAAGTTGATAGTGGATTCATCCTAGTTTGATGCCCATTGTCGATGGACTGTCTTTATTTCTTTCCTTTCTCCTGCAAAAAGCTTTGATTGTAATATAAAAATTACCTTGCCTTTGTACACAAGTCTGGTTATCTGCTGATCTATATTTTTTCTATTTTTCGACTCCATTGCCCAACGGTATCCTTTTCCTGTTGATCTAACCACATTATTTAAAGCCTACAAAGTTTTAATTGTTATTTTACAATTTGGCCATTGAAATTATTTTCCAGCTGCTGTTGTGGTGACATTGGATAGCAGATTTGCTAAGAGAACCCTCTCTGATTGAAGGAGGCCAACTTTTCAGTCTAAATATTGGTTTGAAATAGGTTACCTCGGGGTTTCTTTGATACAGCCCAAGGAAAATCCGACTGGTAACATTTTGGCACCGTTTCCGGGGAACGAGGGTTTCATTTCCCTTGGGTATGAACGACAAAGTTTCCAACTCTGATGGTTGATGGTGAACAACGGTCAGATATCAAGCATGTTGTACATCTTTCACCTAGCGACTCCATCTTCGTAGAATCTAGTTTTCAGAAATTTCATGGCGACTCCACATTAAAGAAATCCAGTTTTGCATTGGTTCACAGACTAGTCTCCTCAATTTTTCAAATCAGAATCTGCAGCTCCAGTATTTCAAGATGGCCTTGTTATTAAGAAGGTATGCTCCTATGAGCAGGTCTCATATTCCCGGTTTTCCAAATCAAATTCCTTAAATAGATTGGTAGTCTTATTTGCCTAAATTCAGAGATGAAAACAATGATAATGCTACTTTACATTTAATCAAATTTCATATACATGTACACAAGCTGAAGATTAGGTTTCATGAAGATTGTCTTATTAAGATGTTCATGGCTTCTTTAGAAGGAAAAGCAAGAGATTTGTATGAAGGTTTGAGACCTGGCAGCTTGTTTTCTTTAAAAGATTTTCACATAACATTTTATGAGCATTATAAAGTGTATGTCCCATCTTTGTCTTTAGCGGAAGATTGTTGTGATCAGTTTGAGGGCTTCATACAGTACCTCAAAACTATTGATGAAGATCTAGAAAGTATGAATGTTGAAGACCTATTTGAAGCACTCTATCATTTTTCTATGCAATTCCATGGTCATGATGATCGAGAGGAGTTTGTTGTAGATGAGATTAATGAAGAAATGATAGTAGTTTCCCGTGATCCCTCTTTGAAAAAAAAGGTTGAATCATCCGCTCCTTTGTATACAAATGAAGAATGCATTCAACATCATGATCAATCTGCGGAAGAGAAGGAAAACTATAGTTGTTTGATTCAGAAAATGCACAAACCACTGCCTCTTTTAACAGAAGAAGAAATAGATCAGCTTCTGCAGAGTCATGCTACAACCCCTGCTTATACAGATTTGCAGTGTTCACATAGTCTGGGATATGTAAGTGAAACTTCTTCTATTTTTGGGCATATAAATCTAAATTTAAATGATGACAATCATGATGATCGTTTGAAGGAATCCATTTGTGATGATGATCCTCCACAAGGAAATCATCTCTTAGACACCATGTTCTTTCATCAAGAAGATAGAGATGTCATGTTTAAGGATTTTGCAGAGTGTTTGTTGTTTGAGGATGCTTTAGATTATGAGGTTAATCATTCATTTTTGGAAAAGAATGTTAAGGAAGAAAGAACATTTCAGTTCTCCCATCAAATTGCAGAAAATATGAAGGAACTTCAAATAAAATCTATCTTCTTTGATCCTATAGCTGAGTTTATGGAGACGTTTCTCATTTTAAATTTGCAGCAAAATTTTTACTGTGAGAATAAAGAATATCATTGGTTGTCGGTGTTGTCATATTTTCTGTTAGTGACTTTTTTTAGATACAATGAAAGAGTCAGATTTTTTGGGCATTTAAAGGATTGGCTTCATTGGCGTTTCCGAATTACTTGATTAGACAAAGATTTTGGCATATCAAGAGTAGATAGGTAGAAGGAATAAGTTTGCTTGGCAAGCATTTTTTTTCAGTATGTACAGTGTTGTTTTCAGTTTAATTCCAGCATGTATGTATCCAGTCTTCAACAGTTATTGGTTTTCAGCTTTAGTTTTTGGATGAAGGATCAGTTACAGGTTACAGATTGCAGTTTTCAGGGTTGGGAGCTGCCCAATGGGTCAGGCACATGGTCTACGGTGTTCTTTTCTACCTCGTTGGGAGGACAACATCCCCAGTAGGAGCCAGTTGTTAGCACTCAATGAATTTTTGTGATTAATTCTTTTTTGGCGACATTGATGGCTCAAAATAGATCAGTTTGCATGATGGAAGTTTCAAACTCAGCCAAGAAAAACATTTTTGTCCTCGGGTGTACGACACCAAGGTCACAAAAAGAGGAAGATTGGTTCTGTTTGTTTTAGGACCAAAACATTATGACGGACCTAGAAGATTTTGGAGCTAAAATCGAAGGGGAGGAAAGCCTTTAAAGTTTTCATGAATAAACCTAAAGCCAAAACTTATGAAGGAAAGTGTTCAATATTTTATTGACTAAAGACAAAAGCTAAATATGGAGAGAGGCTTTCATAAACTTGGCCATAGTTAGAAATTTTATGAGGAAGAGAGGCTTTGATATCTTATTTGCCAAAGTAAAATTTTTATGAAGGTTTTAAACTTTTTAGCCCAAATATATATCGACTTTATAAAAAAAAGGGGGTATGGTTAAAAAGCTTAATTAAGATTTTATAGCCTAAGCTTAGTTGTGTTTTTATAATGGGCCCTAATGCTAAATAAAGTTGCAACAAAAGTATTTAAGCACCCAACACCGAGGGCCTACAAAATGACCAGGAGCCAAGGCAAGGGTCTATATAGTCTCTACTTTCCAAGCGCCATAGACGAGAGCTTCATTCTCTTTCGTTACTTAATATATATGAGAGTCCAAAGGGTATATAAAGAAATAGGAGACTTCATTTCTATTTGCATGTGGGACAAAGGCTGAGAATATAAATATGACATGAAGATTGTGACGAGTATGAGAATAAATTTTATGGCGTTTGGAGATGAATTCACCGTATATTGCAAAATGCTAGTGGACAAAAGTCGCTCCAAGCCCTAACGTCAGAGCCGTGGGCTCACTTCATCGAAACCTTATGTAATTATTGTGGTATGTAAAAACTACAACATATTTCTTTGTCAACACGATGCGCCCAGCTGTCTTTTCAAGCTTAAGTATCATGAAGGAGCGAGGTCGTGGCAAATTTATATATGCAGGTTTGAATTATTCATGCACCATATGGAATGGAGTCCAAGTCCACTGAGGATATCTATAAGGCACATTTGATTGATGGGCATGCAAGTGTCGGTGCAAATGTTGATTCTACCTGACAGAACTTGGTTGCCACATTTGTGAATGCATTTGTAAATGCTGGATCTGGTCAAGACAAATTAATGACAGTTGCTACAGAATAATCAAGTGGTAGCAACACAGGAAGATCGACAGCTATCTATTTATCCCGCGTTGTTTACATGCATGCAAGATAAGAAAATTGATGGGTGTGGTAAGAAAACCACTACTACACGTGGCATGCACAAGCTCATCCGCATACATGTAAATGGTATCATAAAAGTAGATTTAGTTCGTGCGGTACCACCCTTGGATAATAAATGGTTGTTTGGGGAAAAATATAAAAGGGAAGTGGTCCCTTTATTTTTTATCTTTTTGTATATGACAAAGGTGTCCATCCCATTGAAACCTAACGCCATTTTTCTGCGACTAAGGGAGAAAGCATTCCATATGCCAAGCGTCGTCGTTGATATATTGGACCTGCAGCGTTATTTTTAAACAAAGAGGTATCTCGGTTCTCTCGTACCCATGCCCACTAACACCATTAATTTGCAGCCGAGGAAGAAGGCGGCTATGTCCAAAAGCCAGGAGGATTCGCCATTGTGTCGAGAATGCTGGAGACAAAAGAAAGGTTGTGATAAATGGCAACTTATGGCAATTTTATCTTAGCCTTCTCTGCTTATGGCGCAAAGCATTTGAATATCACTTTAACTCAATCAAAGTTCACCTAATTGAGCGAACTAGAGAAACATGCAAGAATTGTTGTATTAAAGATCTTTGGTAAGCAACCAAGCAAAGGTGTGAAACCCGATGAGGCTCCAACCATGGGTGCTTTCATTCAAGGTGTCATACTTCGTGGTGATGTGAAAGAATTACTTGTTCTCGATGTTACTCCCTTGTCATTAGGAATTGAAACGCTTGGTGGAGTATTTATGAGGCTTATCAACATAAACATTACAATTCCAACAAAGAAGAGCCAGGTTTTTCAACTGCCGCAGATGGTCAAGCTCAAGTAGGAGTTGGAAGTGTTGCAAAGTGAATGAGGCTACAGATAATAAGCTTATTGGTGAGTTTGAGCTTGTTGGCATTCCACCAGCACCCAGAGGTGTACCTCAAATAGAGATTATCTTTGACATTGATGCAAATAGAATTGTTACTGTATTTTTTAGAAGGTCACCATTTGCATTATAATCTATATCAACCCAAGAATGAGGTTTCTACATTTATGGAAGTAAATGATATTGCAGGATTGGTACGAGGAGCACATCGAGTACAAGGGCTTGGGAATATTTTTCTTTCTCATGTTCAAACTGTAGATGGAATTTTTGCATGTTTGTAGGGCATTTGATGATCCAGACATTATTCACATAGAGGATGTTGTGGCCCCTATTGGAGATTTGGAGGTGATAACTAAGGAAATATATTTGAAAGATCTCAAGTTTATGGAAAGGAGAATGGAAGAACCGAATCTCTAGATACTGAAATTGCAAACAGAAGCTCATTTCCAGGATACCCGGCAGGTGGAAAACAACTGGCATTTGAAAAGTTAACTGATAGTAGAAAGACAACCGACAAACAACCTTCCAAATATTCGACACATCTAAATAGCAGTTCTATATTTTCTAATTAGTTATTGTCAAAATTGATTCGTAGAAATCAGTGATTAGTTATGTAGTTGTTATTATTTCAGTATCGATGGGTTATTGTTAGGAAAGGAAGTTAGGGTTTGTTCATAGGGCAAATCTTTGTATAAAATGTGCATTTTGCAATGTAAAAGGGTGGATTTTCAGAGAGAAAGAATTCTCGTTCTGGGTTTTGAGGTTTATTCCAGAAATTAATAAAGATTTCAGAGTTGAGCAGATTTAATCAAAGATTCATGCGTTGTTAGTATTTACAGTCTATACCCTTTCTTTTCTCAATTGCGCATGTTTATCTTCCTAGTTATACTGTTCATTTTGTCTTTTCTTCTATGCTTGAATGAACGTCTGAAATAAAGTGGGATTCATAATTGTTATGCCTCGGTTTATCGCATTTAAGTATCCATTTGCTTCTCCAAAGTTGATAGTGGATTCATCCTAGTTTGATGCCCATTGTCGATGGATTGTCTTTATTTCTTTCCTTTCACCTGCAAAAAGCTTTGAATGTAATATAACAATTACCTTTCCTTTGTACAAAAGTCTGTTTATCTACTGATCTATATTTTTTCCGTTTGTCGACTCCATTTCCCAATGGTATCCTTTTCCTGTTGATCTAACCACATTATTTAAAGCCTACAAAGTTTTTATTGTTATTTTACAATTTGGCCATTTAATTTATTGTCAAGCTGCTGTCGTGGTGACATTGGATAGCAAATTTTTTGAGAGAACCCTCTTTGACTGAAGGAGGCCAACTTTTCAGTCTAAAGATTGGTTTGAAATAGGTTACCTCAGGGTTTCTTTGATACAGCCCAAGGAAAATCCGAGTGCTAACAGCGCCGTCTAGCCCATCTTTAGAATCTTGCTTCGTGGTGCAGTTATGTATTTCCCTTTATCTTTCCCTTTGTCCTACATGATTGGGTTATGGCGAGGTGATCTTCTGGATGCTTGACCCAGTTCAAGTACAACCTTCTTGGCAAGGGTTTTCATTAACTCTGCAATTCCCCTGTGCTGAAAGACTCGGATTGCTTCTTGCAGTGTAAGCTCTTCTTCTCTGTTTGGTGATTTGGACATTCACTGGAGAGAGTAAGCAACTGACTCTGAGATATGACTAAGGATTGATAACATAGGAGCGAATGCATGAAAATTCTAAGTGTCTGGTAATGCCCACGAGGCCTTATGCGGTGTTATTTATAGGCGTAGCTGAGTCCCCTCTTGTGCCTTCCAATGGGTAGATGATCATTTAATGTGGTGTCTGTTGGCCAATATGAATGAATCCTTCGGTCCCTTTTATTGTCAGTGTGTTCAGAATGACTATCTTTTCGTTAAATGCTGAAGCGAGTGCTTGCAACGGTCACCTAACGTCTATTTTTTTTTCAACGGTAGTGTAACGGCTATTTTTCTATGTGTTGCGCGGAAAGCCATTTGTGATCCTACATAGTTACTTTGCAGTGCTACTATTTTTCAACTACGTGGTTCCTTTTTCTTTTCTTATTTCTTCTCTTTATTTTTATTTATATTTTTTTTATTTTTCTGCGGAGCTTCAGCAGTGTTGCACGGTACACACATTGTTCTACTTATCATACATGTACAGACTCCTTTACATTTCCAGTGTCCAATTTCAACTGTACCTGGCACTTTTAAATCTCTTCCTCTGCTTATCATTCAGGATTCTGCGAAGCAAGGCTGTCATGGTACAGCTTTAACCTGCTTCCATTTATCAAAGTTGGTAGAGTATCACCAGCTAAATTGGCTAACTGGACTGCACGAGTGTTAGTAACATGTATCACAGTATATGGACCAAGCCAATGCATCTTAAATTTACCAGGAAACTTCATGAATTTTCTATCATACAAAAGGACTACGTCACCTACCTGAAAGCACTTGTTCTTTATATGGCGATCATGCCAAGCTTTCTCGCGGTCTTTCTGAACTTGCTGGTGGAAGCCGACAATGAAGCGATCTTCTTCCAACCCAACGAGGTGTACGAACCTTTCTTCTAATGCTACGAGGTCTGCCATCCCTGTGAACACAACGATCCTCAAACTAGGGACAATATATTCCATTGGCATTATAGCCTCCTAGCCATAAGCCAACCGAAAAGGTGTATGTCTTGTCAATTTCTTGCATGTAGTCCTGTATGCCCATAACACAGAGGAGACGCGCAAATCCCAATCATCTCTATTTACATTGCAGACCTTAGTCAGTGCGTTCTCCAGTATTTTATTGAAAGCCTCAATAGTGCCATTCACCTATGGATGATATGGGGTACTGCGCTGATGACGAATGTGGAATTCCTCTATAAGTGCCTCAATGGTCTTGTTCAAAAAATGACTACCTTGGTCACTCATCAAAATATTCAGACAGCCAAGTCTTGACAATATTTCTTCAAAAATTAACTGCACAGTAGTACTGGTACTGTAGTCCTTTACTGGCTTTGCTTCCTCCCATCTAGTGAGGTAATCAGTAGTAGTAATAATATACCTCGCACCAGTTCTTTTTCCCGGTGGGTTTATAGGACCCACAAAATCAATTTCCCATTTCTCAAATTCCTACAAGGTCAACTATGGGTTTAATGGCATCTCATCTCTTCATGAAGGTTTCCTTGTCCTTTGATAGACATCACATTTCCTGCAGTGTTCTTTGGAATCTTTGTGGATCGTGGGCCACCATAGCCCTGCGAGCAGTATCTTCTACATGGTAGCCCTTCCTGCATAGTGACCTCCCGTGATCCCTGAATGCACGTCTGCTAGAATAAATGGTTTCTCATGATCTAGTATGCATTTGCGCAGGACTTCATCCAGTCCGAGTTTGTATAACTGACCTGCAATTATAGTGAAGTCTATGGCATGCACCACTAGCTGCTTCTTTTGCTGGACAGATAATTCTGGTTGTGCCAGCACTATTGTTAGAAACTTAATGATATCCTTATAATAATCATCGACAACCTATATAGCAAATAACTGTGCATCAGGAAGACTGTCTTCAATGTTCGTCAGCTCTTCTCCTGACTCAATCCTTGACAGATGATCAGGTCCCAAGTTTAGTCTTCCTGGCTTAACAACAATCTCAAAATCATACTCCTGGAATAGCAACAGCCATCCGCATATGCGCCCCCCTAACACTAGCTTGTTGACCAAGTATTTCAATGCAGAATAGTTAGTGAACATAAGGAAGTGTGCACCAAGCAAGTAATGTTTGAATTTCTGTAGGGCATATACCATCGCAAGGCCTTCCCTCTTGGTAGTAGTATAGTTCTTCTCTGCTGTTGAGAGCTTCCTGCTCGAAAATGCAATAGGGTGGTCAATACCTCCTTCCCCTGGCTGAGCTAATACAATTCCCAAGGCAATGCATGATACGTCAACATGGACATGAAATGGATTTGTCCAATCTGGAAAGATTAGAATCAGTGTAGTCACCATCTTTTCTTTTAGTGTATCAAAACCTTGTTCGCATTCCGTGTTCCAAATGAATGATGCATCTTTCTTTAGCAGCTTTTCCATTGTTGTGGTTATATGTGCGTAACCTTTTATAAATTTTCTATAGTATCCAGTATGGCCTAAGGTAGAGCACAACATCTTGACTGAATTTGGTGTTGGCAAGTTCACAATAATAGCAATCTTCGTAGGGTCCACCATCAGTCCTTGCTTACAAACAATGTGCCCAAGTAGAATCCCATAAGGAACAAAAAAAATACACTTCTTTATATTTAAGGAGATCTGATGCTATCGACACTTCTCAAGCATCATTCTGAGGTTCGCACAATGGTTCTTCAATAGAGCAAACACAGTCCAATCATCAAAATAGGCTTCGAGAAACTTATGCATAAACTCTTTCAATGCTGCAATGACCACTTTGGAAAATATGGCAGGTGCGTTCTTCAGGCCAAAAGGCATTACTGTGTACTGGAATGACCCCCATTCTATAGCAAAAGTCATCTTATGCCTGTCTGCAGGATCAATCCTTATCTGATGATACCCCAAAAAAACATCAGTAAAAGAATACGCCTCATTCCCTCCAACATTATCAAGCACTTCATCTGTGAAAGGAGTAGGGAATGGGTCATGCATGGAAGCATTATTCAGTTTTCTAAGATCAACACAAATCCTGATCTCACCCTTTGCTTTCTTGTCTTGAACGACCATGGGACTAATCCACTTTAATTCCTCGACAGGTTCAATGATTCCTGCTTCAAGCATCTTATCTAGCTCTGCACATACTCTTTATTTGTAGCATGGATTTAGTCTGTACGGTCTCTATTTTATAGGCTTTGCACCTGGCTTCAAAGGTATTTTCATGACTTTTAGGTCTCCTAGAATTCCTTTCATTTCTGTAAATTTTGTTAGAAACAACTCCTGATATTCATGCAAGGTGTCTGCCATCTCTGCAATAGTATGATCATCCCAATAGTCTCCCATTGCTACGAACTTCAGTTCTTCCTTTGTGCCAATATTCACCTTCCGCGTTTTTACTGGTCTGCTCGTATCTGGGATTTCTAACAGAAGTCCTTCTACGTCGTGTGCACCCTATGATTCTGGTATGTTTATGTTGTGTGGATCATCGTCATCGTCTTCATTTCTATCATTGATGTCCTCAACTAGGTTGTAACACTCGATAAGGTGTTCTTCATGTTCCTTCAATTCCGACTGTAGGTGCATAGGGACGTGATCTACCCCGAAGAATTCCTCCAATGTCATATTTCTATGAGGACAGTCTTCCCTAAATATGCGTTCCTTAATTATCTGCAGTGACTCATGGATTAGTGGGTTCTCATCTTCGAAGCTGAAGTCCCTCTGGAAGTTCGCAGTCAACATTTCCCAATCAGTGGTTTCTCTGCGCAACTCCAGGTCTAGGTACCATTTCTTTGTAATGTCATCATCCAGCATATGTACAAATAGATGCACCCATTCTGTGTGTGGCCTTTCTGCCCATGCTTGTGAAAAGACTTCAGTGTGTTGACTAGGATCTGTCTGTCCATTAAAATTTTCAAAGGGTAAGGTAACCCGGTCAGCAAACTGAATCTACATCTTAATTCTGCATTGATCCCAAGTGGTCAATGTCTGCTTGTGTGCATTCAACCATATGGCGGGTGTGTCACGTAGTGCCATATCCAATGCTGGTAATTTGTGCTCATCTGCAATAGCTGTAGTGTATTCTTGGATGAAAGTATAAACATTAGCAGAACCATCATATGTGGGAATATGACTTACCTCCTTCCTTATCCAGCGCAGTGATTTCGTAACCTGCATGCACCTTCTTGCTGATACTTCATGCATCCGGCTTTTCCAATTTTCTAATCCTGCCTCTAAATCGGAGATGCAGGAGCTGTCACATCTCCAGCTGAGTGTACCAGCTATAGTAGGATTAATGTAATCTTCCTAGTTCGTTGTGAGCTAGTATAGTCTGTCCAAGTCTTGAGCCTTGGATTCCTCCTGAATCAGCTCGTTGTATCTGTCGCCATCTGCAGGATCCAACGGTGCGATTACCCTAAGATGATTCCCTTCAAATATCATCTTCTTTGTTTTTAAGTTGATAATAGCCAAGTTATCCATATCCTAGTCAATTCCTAGTAGTGCAGGAAAAGGCTGACTATCATCCACAATCTCGATAACTTTAAAGTCTACATGACTTTGGAATCCATCGATGTCAACTATCACGTCAACTAACCAGCCAAAAGGTATGACTTTCTCTTGGTTAGCCATTCTCAACTGGATAGGTGACCATGATAACTTTGGTCGACCCATCTGCTACCATGTCTACTTAGTTAAGACATTTACTTTAGATCCCAGATCAAGGATGACTTCATCCATTTCAAAATCTCCTATCTGCATGGTAAGTCTCATTTCTCGGCCCATTCTTTTATGCTTCCTTATGTGATGTATTGTGCTATCAAAAGGCTCTGTTCCGGTCTGCGCCTCATACTGGTTTATGAGCTTCTGTAGCTCTACTATGGCATTTTTACTTTTGAGTAGCTTCATGCAGCTTCGCAGGAACTGTGCAACGGAGGTGCTGACATCCATTGCGGTGCTTGTTTTGTCATCGGCCACTGGAATGTCTTCAACATGCGGTGCTTGACTATGCAATGATATCCACTATGTTTCTATTGCTGGCTGTCTGAAGGTATCCCACGTGTCGATAAAGACTTCCTTGTTCTTTCGTAGGTCGAGAACAGGTGTTTTTCTCGGAGCTTTCCTTATCTATACTATATCAAGAGGAGACTGCTTTGTGTGAGCCTCCCCTAACATGGAAGCTTCTGCTCCCCTATCGCGGCCTGTCTGAGCACCACTGCGTGTGACCACATTGATGCTTAGGTCTACTCGTCTTTTCTATACTGCAATCCACTGGACGTTCGTGTTTGGTGCATCCGTCCATCTTCTCTTCTGCATTTCCACCTCTAGCACTAGGCAATCTTCAACAACATGTTCAAATGATTTACAATAATTGCACGTAGTGCATGGGTTAACACAATCTCTAGATACATGACCTGGCCACAGCCTCTTCCCTGCGCCGAGCCATTGTTTCTTCCTCAGCCGCGGTATCCAACACCACGACCTCTGTATCCTCCTTGGTCATAGTGTGCATTCTCTTGTTTCAGCTGGTTATCTTCTTGTACGCAGTACAAACCAACGCCTCTCATTGGGTCCATATCCCATTTTCTCTCATTCTTTAGCTCATATGCACGGCAGTTGGATTCATCATGTCCAACTGATTTACAGAAATTGCAGTATAAATTTTTAGGTGTTTTCACATATTTCTGTATGAGATAGCAATCTTCAGGTCTGTGTCCTGTAGTTCTACAAATTTCACACCATGGGGCTTAACTCTGATTTAGCGGGTTGGGCGCACCTCTATTAAGATAGCCGCAGAATAAAGGGCAATGCTCCCGCTCATGGTCTTCTCCTTTACAACCTATACACTAGACATCATGACTAGGTTCATACCTTTGTTCTTTGCCATTCTTCATTCTTTGAAGCTTTAGTGTCAGGGTGGTCAGTTGGTTCTGGATCTAAGACATTCCAGAACTAGTCTCACCAATCGACGAAGCCTCTAGCTTCATTGCGATCTCCAAGGCCTCTGCCTGTGACGTAACCTTTTGTTGCATCAATGGTAATCTAATATGGGGCAACAACGCAGCAATGATCCATTCCTTGTGCTATTCCAGGGCTATAACAAAGCTTACTTGGTCTAATAGGGTCTTGAACTTCTGATCAAACTCCCAAACTGTTTCAATCTGTTTCTGCTTTATTTCTTTCAACTCGGTTATACACTGAGATTCAGATTTAGGTTTCTTAAACTCTACCACAAGCGCAGCTTTAATTTCTGCGAGGGTTCTCGGTTGTGTGTTAGAGTACTTCATGAACCAGTGTAAATCTTTGTCCCTGAAAGTGGTGATGAGTTGTGCTCTCTTCACTGCATCATCCTGGATTTGTCTTACACTCCATATGGCTTTACAAAGAAACCAATGTTGATCAGGGTCTTCTAGGCTAGTTCCTTTGATTATTGGGAGCTTCATATCAATGTTTTCCATTGTGCTACTAGGTGGTCGGGTGCCCGAATTAGTGTGCGGCTGTTGTAAAGGGCTCTGTGTAGTGAATACAAATTGGCTTACTGGGACAGATGTACTGGGTTGAGTATTCTGCGGGGTGGGCTGCGTAGCGGGTGGGTTTTGAGATAAAGGTGGTGTGGTCTCTGCAGCCGGTGGGTTATCAGGGGTAAATGGTGGTGCAGCTTCGTTGTCAAGGTTACACAGGATCTCAGTATCAATATGGAGTCCAAGGCCTCCAAGATTCTTATTAAATTTATACCTCTTTCCACTTCTAAGATTATGGGTATCTTCATCAGAATCACTATATATACTTTTTACCATGACAGACTTAAGAATATTACTGCATTCTTAAAACACCTTTCTCAACTAACAACATCTTAATGTGTAGACTGAGATTGTTCAGCAACTTACCTTGGAATCCTCCAAAAAAGTATGCTTCTGCTTGGCTGTAGGATTTGAGTGTGTCTACAACAAATTCTGTTATGAATCCTTCTAGCATATGATCGACCCAAAAATCAACTGCGTGTGTCAATGAGCTGTCTATTGATTTGAGCTACACTGTGAGCTCAGGAGTCCACTCTGTAGGAACTCCTCCTTGAAAACAGGTTTTCTTTTCTGCGAGTCACGAGATCCATGCGTGCAGCTCGTTTGGAAACGATGCCCAGAAAATCTCATGAATATCTTCCCATGGATATCTATCCAACCACTATGTGTCAGATAGATGCGGATGTCTATTCTCTTTCCTTGCAAAGTCTCTTATGGTCTTGTCCCACCAAGCTTGGATTTCTGTCTTTTCAGGATGCCAATTGTCAGAGCCTTGCGGGAACTAGTATTCTTCGTCACACATCACGATCGCAACTCATCACGGATTCTAGCATGGCAACGGAACCATTTGTTGGCTATAACTGACCCAGAGGTTTTCTATAAGACCCAGGTTCTTCGCGGTTTCCCTTTGACCAACAAAACCCCTTTGCACCGGCCCTTTCAGAAACAACCTGTGAGCAGGTTGAGGTCTCACCCGAGGTGTATCTATGGGGTACTGCAGAATCATATTTCCACAGTAAGTGATAAGTTGCTTGGACGGACGTACTGCGCAGCACAACAAGGGATATGTGCTGCGAGGTGAGACTGCACAATGATGGGAAACGATGTGGTCTGCACCACTATGTTCTTCTACCGTGGGACTTCTCCTGAAGCTACGAACAATGCATCTTTATTCTATACTTGGATTATCTTGAAAACACTTAAGGCACTGAAATGAATATCACTCATCCACTCATTCAGGAACTTAACTGACTATTCTTCTAACATTCATTCGTTAAGTCGGGGTGATGCGATTTGAACATATATGACTATGCAATCCAACGGTTAAGCATTCTTTTACTGCATATAGGAAAGTGTTTAACTAAATGACTAATTCCCTGTCTTCAAACACAACGCTAAATGTTATCATTCATCTGTTCATACAGAACTTAACATATCAACCCCATACTTCTTCTGAAGGCAAATGCATATCAAATTTCTCTCATAACAGCATGCAAGGAAACATATAGACATTCATTTACAGAAAATACAGATAAGCATTCATTCATAAAACACAATCACACAACACGAGATTTAACATGGTTCACTCCCCCAGGTGGGAAGCTACGTCCACAAGAATGGTTGGTAATATATTTCTTTAAAAGGGATGGAGACAACCGCTCTTAGTCTGCGCACTCAGCTGCAGACTCTCCTTCCTCTCAGATAGGTCTCTACGCACACAGCGATAGAGCCTTTACAATCTTCTCGACTCAAGAGATTTTACAATACAACAATCCAAAATTGTAACAACAAAAACTAAAGAGTAACCCCATCCCATACAAAATAGTCTTCTTAAATAGATCATGCCCGAAGGTCATGTCTTTACAAAGCCGAAGACCTAAACCCAAAAACCCTTTGGGTTTACAAAATTGTGCCGGTTTCCCTAAACCGGCTTGCTGGCATCTGGTAGTGTCTGCTTCATCATGGTGGTTCTCCATGTCTTCATTCTGTCGCTCTCAACCTCCCTGTCGCACGCATGCCAACAGGTCACTTTCTATGAACCGTCATTTCCTTAACAAACTCATGCATTGGCCGCCTTCCTGATTTGATCGTGCCTGCCGCTTGACACTGCTGGAGCATATTTCCAAAATTAGACCACTACTGGTCCATCCGATACCTACAACTGATCCTTGTCCAGCACTCCCCTTTGCTGGCTCCATGTGGCCCGATTGCTTCGTGACACTACTTCCTCACAGCGCTAGTCTTCGTGGTGCTTCTAAAACTCAGATTTTGCGCACAAATTCGTAGCATGGTCAAAAGTTGGATCCTGTGCACAGCTTCGTAGGACCCTCAACACTTAGACAAAATTGCATATTTTTCTGAGCTGCACCTAGCTCAGCTTTTCCTGCTTATCAAAATTGTTACCAAAACTTTGTCCCAACTTGGGCCCAACAGGCTCTGACACAAATCTTCTCTCTACTATATTGGTGATAATGAACTTGAATGTTATGAATGGTATTTCAAACATATCAATCACATGGATGTTAAGGTATGTAATATATTCCATCACATAATATATATGATCACACTAAAGGTTATCACTATTCATCTAATAATTTTATTGTTAATTCATAAGTCAAATTAATACGGATGAAATGTGTTTCATTAATATTATTTTTATATTATATTAACTAGATTTTTATTTTAATTTTTTGTAGCATGATAGTTGAAGTTTTGTTACTACCTTCAAATAATTTACCTCGCAGATATCGATATTTATCTTCCATCATGAAATAAATTGGAATTCACTATGAAGTAATTCATGCATGCACCGATGTCCATGTTATATATTATAATCAGCATGAATTTCCAACATAATGTCTGAAATGTCATATCAATAGATACTGAACAGATCAAGTAACAAAAAAGGTGACTTGCAAGGTTTTTCATTATATTCCCATTAGTCCATGTTTGCAACAACTGTTTAGGTGAAAAAACATAGCGTAGTTTATGGATTACCATGCACGGAACAGAAGTCAAGATGACATTATTCGATTTCCAGCAGATGGGTCTGCATTTAGAGATATGGAGGAAAAATGGACTCACTTTAAAGAAGAACCTCATAATATTAGGATTTCTTTGGCAACAGATGGTGTCAATCCATTTGCATAAATGAGATTCATTTACTCGGTGTGGCCTATTTTTTTTATCAAAAATAACATTCCGCCATGGTTGTCAATAAAGATGGAGCACATAATGTTCTCGATGATTGTTCAAGGTATATTGTGTCTACAGCCTTTTTTTTAATGTAGCGGCATCTCATTTGTCATATTTTGTTGCATAATGTCCTATTTATATTTATTGTTTTTCTCTTGTGCAATATGGTTTATATATCTAAATGGTACATCTCATAATTATATCTTTTATATGTTCAAATCAATCAAGTAAGTACTAAGTCAAAGATATGAATGTATATATCGAACCTCTTATTGACGAGCTACTAAAGTTATGGAATGGCATCACTATGTATGAAGTATCTAGAGCAACGCGACAAATGCAATTTCAATTCCATGCAATGCTTGTATGGACAATACATGATGCCCTAGGGTTAACCCATTTTTGCGGTTTGTAATTATAAGTTCTACTTTATTTGCATTTAATTTTATGAACTAGTTAATATACTACGCACGCATGTTTTTCTCAATAATCCATTAATTTTGTATATAAATTTAATTGGCATAGATATTCCATCTCTTTATGTAGGTCTTCAGACAAAGGAAAAATTTGCATGTCCAGTTTGTGGTCCTAAGATCAAATCTCGCCATTCAAAAAGCTTAGGAAAGGAGGTGTTTGATGAGTATAGGCACTTCCTCTCTAAGAATCATAGGTACTAAACTACCGAAAAACATCTATTCAATGGAAACCAAGAGATTGCATTAAAACCATGGAGAATGAAACCTCACCTATGGAAGTTGCAATATAATGGAAATGGTCAAGGTAGGTATGAATCAGTGTATATGAAATGTTTTTTTTTATTATTATTGTGTGTTGTTTACTGTAATTGACATTGATTTCTGTAATTTATTTATAAACTACAATTCATGATGGTCGTTCATGTGATCATGAAGGCATTAATGGGATTCCACGAGGGTTGAATACTTATCCTAGACAATTTAGTAGGTTTCCCTACTATGAGCACCTACAAATTGCTCATATATTTGATACAATGCATATCGAAAATAATGTGACGAAAACATTATGGCGAATATTGGATGGAAGGAGTGAGAAAGAAACAATTGTCAAAATTTGCAAGGACATTCAAGAAGGAAACCATGCAATGAAAGACGTCATTCAATTTCATAGAAATGGAGAGGAAATTAATATAAACTCACTTCCATGGATGTTAGCGGACCAGCAAAGTAATGTTGTAAAAGAAGTCATGCGAAAAAATAAATTTCCCACCAGATTTTGTGCGAACATGAAGAATATCATAACAAAGAAAGGTGAATTTGCAGGGGTGATCAAAACGCATGATTGGCATGTATTCATGAAGGTAATTATTACAGTATGCATTTTTATTTATTTATTCCAGTGAATATGGTTGGTATTTTTGTTTGTCTACTCTTTGTTTAAAAAATGAAACGATTTGTATATTGTTACACTATGTTCTACCTCTCTCTCTCTCTCCCGGAGAACTTCAACAATAATGTCAAACAAGTAATATATAATCTTGGAAAATACATGAGGTAAGTATGTTGATGTATATGTAACTTCAAAATGTATTTCATCTATGTATTTTATATATATTTATTTTACCCTTAATAGAGATGTGTTATTCCTCTCTAAGGAAGTGTCGTCATGTGGATTGACAAGTGTCGCAAGTGTGTGTACTTGCCGATGGGTTATTAAACCACCATGTGTGGGGTCGGCCCTGAAATATATATATTATAATGTCATGTACCTAGATAGACAAGTCGGCCCCATAAGGTCACTGGGAAAACAGATCAGTATAAATAGAGATCAGGTGATCTCTATTTAGATCACTCAGCAAAAGTATCTCACTCTCACTTAGAAAGTGGCGCACTAGTGAGGAGGAGGATCATTTGCTACTAGGAGACTATCTCATTGTTATTTGGTTGTACTTTGGTTGAGCCATTGCTATCTCTATCTCTGAGGAAGTTGTGGGGTTTTTCACCTTAGGGTTTTCCCCATGGAAACTCTGTGTCTTTTGTCTCTCATGCTTTTGATTCTTGTGATGCTTGTCATGCTTATTATGATTGTCATGCATTGATATACTGTATATTTTATTCTCTTAGTAAAGATCCTAGATTATTGTGAATTAATGCTCAAAATTTAACATGGTATCAGAGCTAACCTGAGAAGAAGACATTTTGCAGTGACAGAAGCTTGAGTTCCTTGTTTATTGGGTTTCTCTCCACATTTTTTGGAAAAGCAGTATAGTAGATTGACTCTACTCATCAAGGCGCATCTATCTGTCGAATCAGAATTCAATTCTGAGCATTTTCATATTTGGCCCTAAAAATTAGGGTTTCCACAAAAATAGGAATTTCTGAAATCTGAAGACATAGCTGGAAGCTCCTTGCAAAAATCGAAGTTTAGAGCTTTGGATCGAGATTTTTGGCTAGGTAGATATCCGAGAAACTCAAACCCTAATTCAGGGCTCTCCCTAGTGAACCCGAGAGGAAAAAAAGGAAATTCTAAAGGGCAAAGCTTTGTTGATCTCAATTTCTGAATGCACCAGGCTGATCAGCTCATCAAGGCACATCTTTCTATCCTTTCAGAAATTTTAAATTCACATTTTGAATTTTTAGGGTTTTTTCGACAAACCCTAATCCGGGACCAGGTCCAGTTTTCAGCATTTCAAGTGGTAAGACCTAAATCTTTTCTATTTCCATTTGAAGTACTCTTTAAGATGTCTCTCCACACCAAGCTTGAGGATAATCTTGAAGGGGCTGATAACTTCTGAGCCTGGAAGTATAGGATTGGGTTAATCCTAGAAGAGAATGAGTTGGACTCATATGTGAAAGAAGACATCCCTATCCCAGAGGATGAAGAGGCCAAGGTATTGCATAAGAAAAACTTGGTCAAGGCAAAGAGAATCATTGCTGATTCTATCAAAGACCATCTCATACCCCATGTGTCTTCTCTTAAGACACCCAAGGAGATGTTTGACTCTTTGAACAAGCTATTTGAAGGGAAGAACATAAATCGGAAGATGACCCTGCGGAACTAATTGAAAGGAGTAAAGTTTCAGAATGGAGAAACCATTCAATCTTATTTTTCAACGGTCTCCCAGATCAAGGAACAACTAGAAGCAGTGGATGAAATGGTGGAGAATGGTGAAGTGGTGATGACCACTCTAAATGGCCTACCCAGGTCATGGGATTCCTTCATTCAAGGAATTTGTGCAAGGAAGAAGTTGATCTCCTTCAACAAATTGCGGGAAGAATGCTCTCAAGAAGAAGCTAGACTTATAGCTCGTAAGAAAAAGATGGGAGGTGAAGATCAAGCTCTTGCAGCTGACACCAAAAGAAGCAAAACCAAGAAGGATCACTCTCGCCACAATAGATCCTATCAAAAGAGTAAGAAGGACCTAAGATGCTTCACATGCAATGAGAAGGGTCACTTTGCTTCAGATTGTCCCACGAACAAAAGGGATAATAACAACAACTCCAGTAAGAAGAAGAAGGGCAGCAAAAGAAGGTTTCATGCTCATGCTGCCGAAGATGATGAACCCCCAAAGAAGAAGGCTAGGGCAGAAAGTGATAGTGATGATGACTCATCAAGTGAAGAAGAGTATGTTCTGATCTCTACTCTCGTAGGTACTATCTCCCATGGTTGTAATGATTGGTTAATTGATAGTGGGGCTTCCAAACACATGACTGGGTTTAAGGAATCTTTTGTGAACCTATCTGAACATGAATCACCCCATAAGGTGAAACTTGGGGATGATTATCAATACCCAATCAAAGGAAGTGGTGAAGCCTCCTACAACCTAGATTCTGGAAAATCTTTGAAGATGAAAGAAGTCCTTTATGTACCTGGGCTCAAGAAGAACTTACTCTCCATCTCTGCATTGGATGCAAAAGGTATGAGGGTTGCATTTGTGGATGGCCAAGAACTAATGTGGCCAAAGGGAAAGACCATAGATGATGCAGTAGTGATTGGAGAGAAAGAGGGAGGTTTGTATAAATTGAAGGGACAACCTGAGCATGCCATGGTGCATGAATCCATGGAGCCAAGTGAACTTTGGCATAGAATACTTGCTCATATGCACTATAGGGCACTTCCAATTGCAAGCAAGGTTGTAGAGGGTCCTGCTGAAATCAAGACCAAACATAAAGGTGTGTGCAAAGAATGTGCAAAAAGGTAAGAACATTAAGAAGGCTTTCCCAAGAAGTGAAAGCAAGGCAAACGATATACTGGAAATCATCCACTCAAATATATGTGGCCCTATGTCATCCAGTGGGTATGTTTACTATGTCTCATTTATTGATGACCTCTCTAGGAAGACTTGGGTATAATTCTTGAAGAACAAAGATGAGGTGTTTGATAAGTTCAAGGAATTCAAAACCTTGATGGAGAATCAAACTGACAAGAAGATCAAAACATTCAGATCCGACAACGGTGGAGAATTCACCTCGGGTGACTTCAAGAAGCTTTGTAGTGATTCAGGGATTAAGAGGGAGTTCTCTACTCCCTATAATCCTCAACAGAATGGAGTTGCAGAAAGGAAGAATAGAACAATCATGGAAGCAGCAAGGGCAATGTTGCATGACCAGGATCTACCTATGCATCTATGGGCAAAAGCAACTAGAACAACTGTATATGTGAAGAACAGAACACCCCACAAGATATTGAACATCAAGATACCAGAAGAGGTCCTTTTTGATAAGAAACCTGAAGTCAACCATCTCAAAATATTTGGTTGTCCAGTATACACTCATGTCCCAAAGGAAAAGAGGACCAAACTAGATCCTTCATGAAAGAAGGGTATCTTTGTGGGTTATAGTGAAAGCTTGAAGGCTTACAGAATATACTTTTCAGGGTTCAAGAAGATTGATGTCAACAAGGATGAATATAAGTTCAAGGACAGGTAATCCAAGAAGCAAAGATCAAGAGGGAGCACACTCCAGCAACTCCTGCAAGGATGCAGATTTTCAGAGGGAGTTGACCATCTTCCTACATTCCACAACAGAAAGGTGTAGAAGAATCTACTTCAGTAGCTCCTGCTAGGAAGCAAAGACTCAGAGGGAGTCCACCCAACAAACCAACAAAGATAAGTATTTCAATTATCATTTCTTGCCTATTTTGCTTGTTTAAATAATAGTATGCTTATGTTCCTAGACTTAGGAGATGTATTGTGCATATTAGAATGATTGCATTAATGAACAATATACTAATAATATGCATGTGATGGGTAAGTGACCTATGGCACTGCACAACATTCCAGTGCTACTTATCTAGAATGAAACCTCTTTGCTGACATGTTGGGAGTAGTGCAAACTCTTAACAATGTTCTGGTAGAGACTGGAAGGCATCTAGAAAGTTGTGGAACATGGATAAATGTTGTATTGAAGCATTAGCTAAGATAACTGCATGATTGCATGACATATTTCTTTATGTGTAAAGAATTTGTTTTGAAAATTATGAGATGTTTCTAATCATGCAATTTAACTTGTTTTGTAGGAAAGACCGTATATCTTCACCTACAAAAGGACTACAACATTTGTTCCAGCAACAAAGATAGATATTGAAGATATTGAAGTTCCCAAGATCTAGGATGAAGAAATGGAATGCCATGATCCGTCAATCATGAAGAAGATGTTTGGGATGCAGTCCCAAGACCTGACAGGGAGTCACATGTGTGCAGATTGAAGAAAGCCTTGTATGGCTTGTAGCAAGCTCCCAGAACTTGGTGTGATACAAAGAGGAAGCTTGCTGCCGAATTCGATATGAAAGATTTGGGAATGATGCACTATTTCCTAGGTATGGAGGTGTGGCAGTGTGCAAGTGGGATCTTCCTTGGACAAGGGAAGTATGCAGTAGAGATCCTGAAGAGGTTCGGGATGATGGACTGCAAGGCTATGGCCACACCTATGGCATCGAATCTGAAGCTTCTATGTGATGCTTCATCTGAGCCGGTTGATGTCTCTATGTATCGTCAGATGATTGGGTCCTTGATGTACCTGACGAACACGAGACTAGATATTTGCTTTGCGGTGAACACATTGAGTCAGTTCCTAACAGATCCGAGGAGTGTTCATCTGGTTTCTATAAAGCATGTTCTGAAGTACCTGAAGGGTACAATGGATTATGGGCTCAAGTATGAGGCGAATCAAAAGTTTAACCTGCAGGGTTATGTTGATTCAGATTGGGCTGGCAGTGCTATAGATAGGAAGAGCACATCTGGGTGCTGCTTCAGTATGGGATCGGGTGTGATCTCTTGGCTCAGCAGGAAGCAGTCCTGCATGGCACTGAGTACAGCTGAGACAGAGTATGTTGCAGCCTGTTCAGCTAGTTGTGAGGCAGTATGGCTACGGAAGCTACTGTCCGAGTTATTTGATCTCCCATTGGATGTTACTGGTATCTTTTGTGATAACTAGAGTTGTGTGAAGCTATCCAAGAAGCCAATGTTTCATGACAGGTTGAAACACATAGAGATGAAATATCACTATATCAGGGATATGGTGCAGAGAGGAGTTGTGAAGCTCCTGTATATTGCGACGGACCAGCAGATTGCAGATGTGCTGACGAAGCCACTAGCCAGGGTGAAGTTCGAGTACTTCAGAGAGAGGCTTGGCGTTCTTCAGATCGAGGACACTTCGAGGAAGAAGTGATGGACACATTTGCTGAAGCCATTCCAAGCATGTTGGAAGGAGGATCCTTCACATGGCTGTGGATGTAAGCGCTGGATGATGAGCATCAGGATGATGTTCTGGTTTATGCTTGGATATGATCAGTTGGATCATTTTTATATGTATGTATGCATCATCTTGGATGCTGGATATGATCAGTTGGATCATTTTTATGTATGTATGTATGCATAATGTTGGATGCTTGATATGATCAGTTGGATCATTTATATGTATGTACGCATCATGTTGGATGTTGGATATGATCGGTTGGATCATGTGTATGTATTTTTGTATATGCATCATGTTGGATGCTTGGACCATGTATCTGTATATGTATCAGGTGGATACATTGTATGATCAGGTGGATCATGTATGGTGATATGTATCATGGATTTGTATTTGTATTAGGTGGATACATTGTATGATCAGGTGGATCATGTATGATGATATGTATCAGGTAGATACTTGGTATGCATCAGGTAGATGCATTGTATGATCAGGATGATCATGGATGACGAGCTTCAGGATGTTGCTCCAGATGACATGCAGCAGGATGTTGCAGTGATGATGATCAGGATGATCATGTGTACATCAGGATGATGTATGGTGAGTATCAGGGTAATACTCTATGGCTGTGGATCAGGTTGTGTAGATGAGCATATAATTTGGCCCTGGGAGATTTGTAGATAGTCTTTCAAGGTTTTTCCTATGGCATGTAATTCGTTGCCTCGGGATATCTGGAAAATGCTCTTTCAAGGTTTTTCTCTAGGAGGACATATAATTTGGCCCTAGGAGATCTGCAGATAGTCTTTCAAGGTTTTTCCTATGGCATGTAATTCGTTGCCCTGGGATATCTGGTAGATGCTCTTTCGAGTTTTTGTCCTATGGCATATAATTCATGTCCCTGGGAGATCTGATAGGTTGGGCTATGTGCCCGTAATCAGTCCTGGGATGCTCTTGCAAGGTTTTTCCATGACCACATGTAATTCGTGCCCTGGGAGATCCTATAGGTAGAGCTATGTGCTCGTAACAGCCTGGGGTGCTCTTGCAAGGTTTTGTGGTGACCACATGTAATTTGTGCCCTGGGAGATCCTATAGGTAGAGCTGTGTGCTCGTAAGAGCCTGGGATGCTCTTGCGAGGTTTTGTGGTGAGGTCACATATAATATGACCCTGGGAGATCTGCAGATAGTCTTTCGAGGTTTTTCCTATGGCATGTAATTCGTTGCCCTGGGATATCTGGCAGATTCTCTTCTGAGGTTTTGTGATGCACGTAATAAGTCCTGAGGATTACACAGTATGGCCAGTGATGACGAAGAACTGCAGGTGGTGGGCCTACATCTAGTATGAAAAAGGACTGGCTCTATAGAACTTCCTATGACGAGTAGAGTCAGAGATTGGTTGAGATAGAAGTAGCAGTGACGATGATGATGACGATGCATCGATGATGATGATCCCGAGAAGAAGACTTGTCTAGCAGATATGTGTTGAGAAATACCTTCCTAGTTAAGAGGGAGTGTTGATGTATATGTAACTTCGGAATGTATTTCATCTATGTATTTTATATATATTTATTGTACCCTTAATAGAGATGTGTTATTCCTTTATAAGGAAGTTTCGTCATGTGGATTGACAAGTGTCGCAAGTGTTTGTACTTGCCGATGGGTTAATAGACCACCATGTGCGGGGTCGGCCCTGAAATATATATATTATGATGTGATGTACCTAGATAGACAAGTCGGCCCCATAAGGTCACTGGGCAAACAGATCAGTATAAATAGAGATCAGGTGATCTCTATTTAGATCACTCGACAAAAGTATCTTACTCTCACTTAGAAAGTGGTGCACTAGTGAGGAGGAGGATCATCTGCTACTAGGAGACTATCTCAGTGTTATTTGGTTGTACTTTGGTTGAGCCATTTCTCTCTCTATCTCTGAGGAAGTTGTGGGGTTTTTCACGTTAGGGTTTTCCCCATGGAAACTCTGTGTCTCTTGTCTCTCATGCTTTTGATTCTTGTGATGCTTGTCATGCTTATTGTGATTGTCATGCATTGATATACTGTATATTTTATTCTCTCAGTAAAGATCCTAGAGTATTGTGAATTAATGCTCAAAATTTAACAAAGTAGCAATTTTTTGCATGCGCTTAATGTTTGTTTAACTCATCGTAGAACTTATATTTGATTTTTGTGCTCTAATTCATGTTATGTAATATATATATTTTTTTCTTAAATCTCTTGATTGGGTTGTGTCATTTTTAGATGGTTTTCATCTAAATAATTCCATAAAGAAGATAGAAAGTATTGGAGGAGATAAATTTCTCGTCTCATGTGTGAAATGCAGAAGCATCTACGTTCGGCATTTTTCAATGCACATGAACACTACCTCATACACCAAGTTGAGGAGATTGAATTGTGTGGACCTGCACACTCAAGGTCCATGTGGATGGTTGAGAGGCACTTGAAATTTATGAAGGGTTTGGTTAGAAAACAAGCACATGATGAGGTTTCTATGATGAAGGGACATATGGTGTTAGCACTTAGATTTTTACCCTTTGGTTGTAGAAGAATAATGCTAAGGTAATTATTTCAAACCAAACTTTAGGAGGAAAATTAGCATTTTTCCTACTAGAGAGGACTCTCTCAAAATTATATGAATGGATAAAGATATATGAAAATAATTGGGATTTTTCAAAATAGATATATGGTTGAAATACACACAAAAACCATTGGGCATGGAGTCAAAACTAGAAAAACTATGGACCAGTAGATAAACAACAATAACAATTTTAATAGAGGCAAGGTAGTTGTCACAATGCAGTCAAATTCTTTTGCAGGTGATAAAGAAAGAAAGATAGATAGTCCACCAATAATGGGAACCAATTTTAGATGAATCAAATATCAATTTTATAGAAATAATGAATACTCGGACCTAACAAATCAAGGCATAAACATATGAATCTTGACTTATTTTAACTCTCATCCAAGCATAGAAGATATGACATAATGGAAAAGATAACAAAGAAGGAATACATGAACATGGAGGAAAGGAAAATATAGACTATAACTTCGATCAACACATGAATCTCTGTTATGCAAAATGTGTTATTCTCTGTGTGGCTTTCTTGTATTAAAAATAGAGTAACTCGATACAAGAATTTCTTGTCTTCAAAAAGTTTCCAACCCTTTCAAATAACTCACATTGTCTTTTATACAAAATTTCTTTGAAGCGAAACCTAACTTCTTCTTTTAACTAAAAATTAAATAACTTAACTAACTGCCATATGTCATTTGAGTCAAAATTTATATACAAAATATTACATATTCATTTTCAAATAAAGTTCTTCAAAGTCTTCATTTGTCACAGAACCCAACGGACACTTTCTGGGGTGAAGAGTATATTTCATTTTTTCGTACTTTTCGACCATCTTCCATTGATTAGTGGTTGGAAGATCATAGCCTGTCATTTCTTTAACCAAGACTTTTATTTCAACATGATCTGTAAAGGAAATTGGTGGAAGTCATTCACCAATTGAATCCAACTTGTTCATAATTTCAAAATCTTCTGCGAGCTTTTCGATTAGAATCTTTCCTGTGAGAATGTGAGTTAGATTTTCAAACATCGCATGATCCATCCTAATATCAAACAGTAACTTCTGATAATCATTTTGGGATATTAATTCTGTTAGGATATTCCTATACTCCATCCTAGTCCCACCAAAATTTTGATCCTTTACATTTTCTGTCATGCATGCACTTTTAGGGTTTGCATGCATTCTAGGGTTTTCGTGCATCTTGCATGCATCCCAGTCATTAGTCCAGCACCTAGCCCTTAGTTAGCCATCCCCCATAAGCTTCTCACTATTCAGTTTTAGCCCTCCAGTTGCTTAACACGCCCTTCTTCCTTGATTTTAGGAAGCAACTCGCCCTTGTTCACCTACCAGTCCAGTTGTCTTTAGTTTACACTTAGTTACACTCATTTACTCTCAATTACACTTAGTTACACTCAGTTACACTCAGTTACAGTCAGTTACACTCAATTACACCTACCAGACTCAGTTTGACTGATGGTTGATAGTTACTTGAGCATTGATGACTCCACTGATGATGATGAAGACTTCTAGTTGTGCTCCGATGACAATCTATTGATCTTATGATCACTCTGAGAGGCTAATTCGAATTGACACCTTAGGCATTCGAATCCTCTCTACCATTGTACTATTTATTTTTCTTGTGATTAATTAATTAGTTTGTGTGAAGTATTTTTGGTTCTATCCGAGTTCTACTGTATTATTATTCTGTTGCTCATTATATTGCATTGACCACTCTTCTTCTATTTTTCTGCTTAATCATAATTACTCTTGTGAGGTATACATCATCTCTTAGATCTACTGTGAGGATTTTCAAATGGTATCAGAGCATGTTGGGAGTATTGTTTATCTCCATTCTTGAGAGTTTTTTTTTGCAGGTTATTACAAGGATTTTGAGTGCAGCAGTTTCTGCATTTTTGCAGCAGTAGCAGTTGCAGTTATTCTATATTGTTTTTGTAGGTCCTCTACAGATTCTATGTATTCATCAGGAATTACTCCTCTTTCTCCATTCAACTATGATGAATGGAAACCTAGAATGATAGCATACTTGAAGATCCATGATCTCATTGATTTTCATTTTGAAAGAGAGTTCGAATCCCCTGAAGAGAAGATTGATTGGTTAGATAAAGGTGATGGAACCTTTGGAGCAATGATGCTTCTTTGCCTGAATACCTGAGATTCTATTTCCAATACCATGATGGTGTTGAAACTCCAATGGAGTTATGGACTCCAAAAGAGTTATGGGCTCACCTAGATGAAACATTTGGCAGAAAGAATGAAGGGATTGGTCCAAACCCATTCGAAAGCAAGCAAAGTGATGCATTCACTCCCCTTGATGGTCTCTCAGATCATGAACCAATATCATATCATATTGAAGTTGTTGACAAAGAACTTGCAGATTCTCCACTCATGCTCCAACTTTCTTCTCTTTCTGTGCCAGCTCACACTCTAGATATTGTAGAAGGTCCTAAATCCTCTCTTGCACCAGAGTCTGTTGGTTTGCATCATGATCACACGGTTATTTCGGAGGTAAAATCAACTATTGGAGGTAATGCATTCGCTCCTCTCAAGCAATCATCTCTTATTTACTACTATATGATCATTAGCACATGATTTCAGAAGGTTATTGAAGAATATGGCCATTGCCAGCCGCTTGAGATAATTTCTCATGCATTCATTGGTTTTGATCTCACCTCTTATGGTTCAAAGGAAATCTTAAGAAACCATTGCCATTCACTTGGGATAATTTCTCATGCATATGATAGTTTTGATCTCACCCCTGATGGTTCAAAGGAGATCTCAAGAAACTATTCTTCAAGTCTTAAATCTGATTTGGATTTCAAGCAATTATTATTTGATGGTTCTTTTTGGCATAATCTCTCCCATGATGGTTCGAAGGAGAAGACAAAAGACTATCTGCATATTCAGGATTTTGATCCTACCTCAACTGATTCGAATCACAGGTTTAAGGATCATCCTCATACTTTTGGATTTGTTCTCATCACATTCGATCTGAAGAGAAAGTACAAGCACATGTTTTTTGAGCATGATCCACTTTTTCCCAAGAAGAAGATACCTCCAGACATATGACCAAGCATCACACCTGCTTAAGTTTGGAGCATTTATTTTTTGTGTGTGCCTTACAATCTGTTTTTGAGGAGGGAGTATGTTTCCCATGAAATTTTCCCCACTTCCTTGTTTTATTGATTGTTAGTATTCATTGTATTGGGTGACCTTTGGTCTTAGTTACCAGGCCCCAGGATGGATTAAGGGGGGGTGTTAGGATATTCCTATACTCCATCCTAGTCCCAATAGTATTTTGATCCTTTACATTTTTAGTCATGCATGCACTTTTAGGGTTTGCATGCATTCTAGGGTTTGCATGCATTTTGCATGCATCCCAGTCATCAGTCCAGCACCTAGCCCTCAGTTAGCCAGCCCCTAGGATCTTCTCACTATTCAGTTTTAGCCCTCCAGTTGCTTAATGCGCCCTTATTCCTTGATTTTATGAAGCAACTCTCCCTTCTTCACCTACCAGTCTAGTTGTCTTCAGTTTACACTTAGTTACACTCATTTACACTCAATTACACTCAGTTACAGTCAGTTACACTTAGTTACACTCAGTTAAACTCAGTTACACCTACCAGACTCAATTTGACTGATGGTTGACAGTTACTTGAGAATTGATGACTCCACTGATGATGCTGAAGACTTCCAGTTGTGCTCCGATGATCATGAGGACACCTAGTTGTGCTCTGATGACACTCTATTGATTTTATGATCACTCTGAGAGGCTAATTCGAATTGCCACCTTAGGCATTTGAATCCTCTCTACCATTGTACTATTTATTTGTCCATATTGTGATTAATTAATTAGTGTGTGTGAAGTATTTTTTCTTCTATCCGAGTTCTACTGTATTATTATTATGTTGCTCATTATACTGCATTGACCACTCTTCTTCTATTTTCCTACTTAATCATAATTACTCTTGCGAGGTATACATCATCTCTTAGATTTGCTGTGAGGATTTTCACATGGTATCAGAGCATATTGAGAGTATTGTTTATCTCCATTCTTGAGAGTTTTTTTTGGCAGGTTATTACCAAGATTTCGAGTGTAGTAGTTGCAGCAGTTTCTGCATTTTTGCAGTAGTAGCAGTTGCAATTATTCTATATTTTTTTTGCAGGTCCTCTACAGCTTCTATGTATTCATCAGGAATTGCTCCTCTTTCTCCATTCAACTATGATGAATGGAAACCTAGAATGATAGCATACTTGAAGATCCATGATCTCTTTGATTATCATTTTGAAAGAGAGTTTGAATCCCCTGAAGAGAAGATTGATTGGCTAGATAAAGGTAATGGAGCCTTTGGAGCAATGATGCTTTCTTTTCCTGAATACCTGAGATTCTATTTCCAATACCGTGATGGTGTTGAAACTCCAACGGAGTTATGGACTCCAAAAGAGTTATGGGCTCACCTGGATGAAAATTTTGGCAGAAAGAATGAAGGGATTGGTCCAAACTCATTCGAAAGAAAACAAAGTGATGCATTCGCTCCCCTTGATGGTCTCTCGTATCATGAACCAGTATCATCTCATATTGAAGTTGTTGAGAAAGACCTTGCAGATTCTCCACTCATGCTCCAACTTTCTTCCCTTTCTATGCCAGCTCATGCTCTAGATATTGCAGAAGGTCCTAAATCCTCTCTTGCACCAAAGTCTATTGGTTTGCATCATGATCACGTGATTATTTTGGAGGTAAAATCAGCTATTGGAGGTAATGCATTCGCTCCTCTCAAGCAATCATCTCTTATTTACTACTATATGATCATTAGCGCATGCTTTCAGAAGGTTATTTAAGAATATGGCCATTGCCACCCGCTTGAGATAATTTCTCATGCATCCATTGGTTTTGATCTCACCTCTTATGGTTCAAAAAAGATCTCAAGAAACCATTGCCATTCGCTTGGGATAATTTCTCATGCATACGATAGTTTTGATCTCACCCCTGCTGGTTCAAAGGAGATCTCAAGAAACTATTCTTCAAGTCTTAAATCTGATTTGGATTTCAAGCAATTATTACTTGATGGTTCTTTTTGTCATAATCTCACCCATGATGGTTCGAAGAAGAAGACAAAAGACTATCTGCATATTCATGATTTTGATCCTACCTCAGCTGATTCGAATCACAGGTTCAAGGATCATCCTCGTACTTTTGGATTTGTTCTCATCACATTCGATCTGAAGAGCAAGTACAAGCACATGTTTTCTGAGCATGATCCACTTCTTCCCAAGAAGAAGATACCTCTAGACATATGACCAAGCATCACACCTGCTTGAGTTTGAAGCATTTATTTTTTGTGTGTGCCTTACAATCTATTTTTGAAGAGGGGGTATGTTTCCCATGAAATTTTCCCCACTTCCTTGGTTTATTGATTGTTATTATTCATTGTATTGGGTGACCTTTGGTCTTAGTTACCAGGGCCCTGGATGGATTAAGGGGGGGTGTTAGGATATTCCTATACTCCATCCTAGTCCCAGCAGTATTTTGATCCTTTACATTTTCAGTCATGCATGCACTTTTAGGTTTTGCATCATTCTAGGGTTTACATGCATTTTGCATGCATCCCAGTCATCAGTCCAGCACCTAGCCCTGAGTTAGCCAGCCCCCAGGAGCTTCTCACTATTTAGTTTTAGTCCTCCAGTTGCTTAATGCACCCTTCTTCCTTGATTTTAGGAATCAACCCACCCTTCTTCACCTACCAGTCCAGTTGTCTTGAGTTTACACTTAGTTACACTCAGCTACACTTAGTTACACTCATTTACACTCAGTTACACTTATTTACAGTTAGTTACACTCAGTTAGACCTACCAGACTCAGCTTGACTGATGGTTGACAGTTACTTGAGCATTGATGACTCCACTGATGATGATGAAGACTTCTAGTTGTGCTCCGATGATCATGAGAACACCTAGATGTGCTCCGATGACACTCTATTGATCTTATGATCACTCTGATAGGCGAATTCGAATTGCCACCTTAGGCATTCAAATCCTCTCTACCATTGTACTATTTATTTGTCCATATTGTGATTAATTAATTAGTGTGTGTGAAGTATTTTTGGTTCTATCCGAGTTCTACTGTATTATTGTTTTGTTTCTCATTATAATGCATTGACCACTCTTCTTCTATTTTCCTACTTAATCATAATTACTCTTGTGAGATATAGATCATCTCTTAGATCTGCTGTGAGGATTTTCACAAATTCATCGTTCACATCCCAAAATGCGGGTAACCCTTTTTGAACTAATTTATCAAACTCCCTTTTAAAATTTGTTACATGTCTCTTCATTCTTTCAGCTCTAGCCTCAACACTTTCAACATGTGCGTGTATTCCCAAAATTCTCCTTACCCAAGCGATAACGTCTCCTTTCCCAAGCGATAACATAAATTATGTTTTTAATATTCAAGACTTTCAAATCTTCCTCTGTTAAATCATTTAAGAAATTAACTGTGTTCTGTGATGTATCCTTTGTCTTCTTATTGAAATTTTCTCTTATAGCAGTGCAACTTTCCAAGGCATCTTTGATCACTTTTTCCTTCATCTTCATGAAATTTAAATATGGCCTGAAATTTTCTGCTTCCTTAATGATTGCATCCCATATCATATGTTTGCAGCATTGCATGGGTACTTGACCTGTTACTTGATTTGAAAACCTTCTATTTGTTTCAACAAACTCTTTATATTTGTCTTGTAAAGTTTTTATTTCTCCATCCTTCTTTTGACTTTTTTTTTAATCTTAGACTTTCTTCTTTTAACTCCTTTATTTCTACATCTTTTAGACTTACTCGAGACATAGCCTATACAAGGTTATGTGTGTTGGCTTCTCCTTTTGGTTGGCTAACGCTTTCCTGCTACTAGGCCAAAACTCACAACTTTCCTTTCAAATCCTCAACCTGATTGTTCAAACTTTCTCTGTCTTTCTCCCAACCTGATTCTTTTTTAGTAAGGTTCAATAATTTAGCTTTACTATCATTTACTTCTTTTGACAAATCCTCTTTCTCCTATTCCAATACAGTTATTTCAGGAGCTTGAAATAATTGAGTTATTGGGATTTTTAACTTCTTCTGCAATACCTGAATCATATTGTCTTTCTTTGTTAATAATTTTTTCCCTACATCACCTCCGATGCCACCTTCAACAAAATTAATTTGTAATTTTTTTATTTGTTGTTGATGGGCTTTATTCTCAATTTTTTCTTGTTTTAATTCATTTTCCAATTTACTTAATGTTCTCCACAATTTCTCAACTTGCAAAGTTGCTTGTAAAAATCATCATATATCATTTCTCTCGTTTTCCTGTGGAAATGGATTTGATCAGGTCCACTTATTTTCTTCAAATTTAGCTTTAAATCCGTTATCTTCTCTTCTAATGATACTGCCACATTTAAAGTTTTTCTTTTAATATCCCGACTAGCTACCAAAGTATCCTTTGAATTCGTCAAACTTCTAACCTTAGGCAATAAACCATAAGTCATCCGAGCAGAAGTACGTTTATCCTCTCTATATTTATCATACATTTCATCCCTTGTTTGAAATATGCTCTCATCTGCATCTTCTTTAGCTTCCTAAAATGTATATTCCTGTACTTGAACTCCCGGAACTGAATGTTTTTCGTTTTGTTCTTCCTCACTATATGTAAACAAGACTAAATCCTTCTATACATCAATTTTAGGTCTTTTCTCCCTCGCTCTTGTTCTTCATTTTCTAAATCAATTATATCTTCAAAACTTATTTTTCCTCCAATCTCTATAGTGCTTAATGTGTCCTCTGTTCTAGTTTCAGATTCTACTAAAGCAAGATCTTTCCCCTATGAATTTTCAGCTGCCTCCTCTTCAGATTCATATTGTAGCAAATTAGCTCTTCTTGACAATCCTTCCAATTCTTGGTGCTCAAAAGCTTTGGTCTAGTTACTTTATCTCCTTTCTGAAATAATATGGAGAGGGTCATATGCGATAGCTACTTCCTTGTTGAAATCCATATCTCTCAATAATTTTTCTATATGTGAAATAACATACTTGTTTTTCACAATAAAAGAACCTATCTTCAAAGGATACATTATATCAGTATCTCTCTTAAAATGTAAGAAATGAAAATCTTCAACAATTAGTTGTTTCCTAATGAATTCTAGAGAAAAAACCCTTAAAGTTAGAAATGTTGGTAATACATATGGTTCACGTATGAATCCATACAATCTTATCACTAGGTGATCGTTCGACAAGAACCAATCTCCCACTTCCAATTCTCTGCTCAACTGCATTAAGGTCTTCATCTCAGGAAAACTCCTAGGTAGCTCTTCTCCAAATATCAACTTATATATCACTGGCAACTTGTAATTCATGTAATTAAACATGTTGTCCTCCAAAATACTTGTAAAGATTATTCGAGGAAACAACAACTCTTCTTGACTATAAAACATTATCATCTTAATCAAATGCGACTGAAATATGAAGTGTCTCGTGGTATGGAATTCCACAAATTGGGAATGAATTTTCTTAGTAAAAAACTCTTCAAAATTGAGCTATGGTGTAGGATTATACTCACTGTCAGGTAGACCGACACTTATCCTGAAAAGTAGACTCAATTGAAACTTTGTCACTAATGTGTTTGTATCAAAACCTAGAAACTGGGCAATTAGATAAAGGACCAACTGTTTGTTCTCATTGAAAAAGCTAACATCTAAAGGGTGCGGGGTATTGGCAATTTCAAGGTCCGGTTCAAGACAGTTGGCTAGAAAGAGTTCTTTATTTTCAGAAGAAGACTAACGGTAGAAATTAATAATTGATTCTTTGAAAAAAATTTCTTACTCAAGCATTTGAGACCGAGGGACTTTGAGAGCACTTCTAACAACTGAGGACTCAATGGGACAAACAATTTTAGTTTTCTGAGCATTCATGATAACCCGCTCAGCTTTAGGATAATTGGACGTACACCATGAAACTAACTCCAGGAAAGAAAAAAACTGGTTTGGGCAGAAAGACATGAAAGAAGACTGTATCACTCTATGTACATCTAGACCTCCTTCTTGTAAACTTTTCAACCAAATTTTTATCTCTGAAACAGATAACCCAATTGAAGTATCGAAAATGTCGTAGTCTCTATCTTCTAAGGAATTCTTTTTTTTTTACATTCTCGACACTTGGAATTTCTTCCATTTTTTATTATAAAATTCGGACAATAGTGGTTGTATGGCCTACCTTTCACTGACAGCTCCTGAACCTAACCTGCTCTGTCACTTTCTTCGTAGCACATCCATCCAGAATCTTCTGACTCTAACAGTTCGAATAACAAATGTCAACTCTCGTGTGCCCCACTTCTATACATAATCCTTTCTCTTTATCTTTCAGTCTTCTTTATCGGCACTCATTTTTATTATCCGTCAATCGCTCGTGCGATGATCTGAACCGTTATATATAATATCTTTTTAGTGCCTTGTTTCTCTGTCGTCTAATCATTTTTCAATCGTCAAATCTCAACCGTCAAATGTTGGAGCTAATCTACAGAGGATGGTTTTTCAAACTTCGAAAGTGGTTTGCAATACCATTTTCCACCTTTGCGAAAGACTATATTGTTGCCACACATCCAATGGTTTTCACTTTTCGCAACTACTATCTCCTCTTATTATTCCTGCATGTTCACAATGCAGAACCTCGTGGAATCGTTGGTCTCTTATGTACCAAAGAATCAATGGTAGAATGTGCACTTTGTTTAACCTTCATCTTTTATCCACTAGTGGGATTCCTCCTATGAACCTTCACGCACCTTTTGAATTCATCACATTTGATTTCTTTCACCTGCAACCTGAGCCCTTGATCTTTCTGATACTTGCAATGTTATTTAAGAATGTATACCTACCCATTGGATCTTTCCACTATCAATCTCGACAATTGACATCTCACCTTCCATGGTTTTGCATCCCTTCGAGGTGGTTTCATTTACCATCTTTCTCGCTTGCGAAGCGCTGTGGGGATGCCACCTATATGGTGGTTTCACTTTTCACAACCACCTATAACCTTTTTCCTCCGTGCACTTTGGTCATGTGAAAGAAATCGTGTACCATTGCTTTATTTCCAACACACAATCAATGGTGTATCTTGCGCATTGGTTAGCGTTTTCATTATTTTCCTTCGGATTAATGTTTTTAAACTTAAATGCCATTCCGATTTCCTATTTTTGCATTTTTCTTAGAAATTTCTTTCTGCCATTCTTTTCAGTGCTTTACCTCCCACTCTGTGAAAATGCTCATAGTTGATCCAAGAGATGATGTAAACCTCACAATGAAATAATTTAGGAATAATAGAAGAAGAATAGAGCAATAGAACATAGATCCAAAGGAGCTCAGATAGAGGCAGAATAATTACACATGTTACATTAATATGAATAGTAAAACAGTAAATATACAATTCTCAAGATTCGAATACACTAGGTGTGATTCGAATTAGCCTACATGGATAGATCCAAAATCAGTGGAGTGTCATCAAGCACAACTAGAAGTCTATCTCATCATCGGTGGAGTCATCAATGCACAAGTAACTGTCAACCATCAATCAAACTGAGTCTAATTGAGTGTGTTAGGTGTAACTGGCACATGGAGGCACTAAATGAATGAAGGAGGCTCAGTGGAGGACGCATGAGGAGCTATTTCGAAGTAGATTGGGCAGTCAAGTCTCATAGGAGGTCCATCAGAGTGATATAGTTAGTTGAGAGTCAGTGTAGCCTTGAATCAAGGAAAGAACTGATGATAACTTAACTAACAGAAGTACAACAGGAGTGGTAGGTGAGAAAAGGTGCCCTTCTCAAGTTGTGGGTGAGAATTGGGCGCATCACTGACTAGGAGGGCTCAATCTGAGTGGAAATAAGCTCCCGAGTGCTGGAATACGAGGGAATAGGTGCTGAAGGTGTCAACATGATGACTAGGAAACATGCAGATGCATGCAATGCATGCATAAATGCATGCAAGACTGATAATGAAAATAACTGAGAGGCTGGTAGGACTAGGATGGAGTATAGGAATATCCTAACACCCCCCCTTCATCCATACTGGGCCCTGGTAACTAGGACCAAAGGTCACCCATACAATCAAAGTAAATGATAAAAGAAATTTCCATAAACTGAGGAAATGGGGAAAACCTCATGGGAAAAATACCCCCTCTCAAAAGAACAATAAATAACTCAAATAACAATCATACAAAGCAGAAAATAAAGAAGCTTTCATCAGTGAAAAATTTTGCAAAAAACATGGCAAGCTGATCCCCTGTAGGATGTCAAAACAGGTACTAGATATGGATCTGGTATTTTGATTTGCCTTCCACTCTGTAGAGGATGTGTTGGACGAAGCAAGTCTTTGAGTAATTCTTTCTACAACTGGAGCGAATGGATCCTGATGAGTCTTCCCAAGGATGGAAGAGAGAACCCCATCATCATGATGCATCTCTCATGGAGAGGTAGATGGCATAATGCAAGGTTGGCATGGTGTTGAAGTCTAGTAGTTCTTTGATCAAATGAATCCTCAACTGTGTTCTCAGTAGCTGTAAGGATTGTGTGAGCCCATATTGGACTTGGCTCTGGATTGAGAACATGTGTTGGTTCTGGATCTGAATATTTTTGAACTTTGATCTCAACATCAAGATCTTCATCTTCATCTTCATTAGAAGAAGAGTCATTTGAATCTTCATTAGATTTTGAAAGAGTAGGAAGAGAGAAGGGTAGAAAATGAGAGAACTCATATGCCTTGGAGGCATGATTTGCAAACCCTTTCGCTATAGTCTTCCCAGTAGAGATATTTGTAATCTCAACTGTGTCGGAATCAAAGGTCACCTTCTTAGGTGATCCGGTGTGAGTCATCTGATATACAGACAACAAATTTGTTGTAAAGGAGGGAACGAATAGAACATTCTGGAACTCTCCATGCTCCATATGTACTATTCCCAACCCTTTGGCAGAAATATGAGAGTTGTCTCCCATGTGAATAGTAGGCCCATCTTTGGGATCTAAAGAAGAAAATGATTCTTTAGAGGCAACCATGTGGTTGGAGGCTCCAGAATCTATGAGAAGAGCTTTTGATTTTGAAAAACCATCCATCAATGCATGGCAATCATCATGACCATCAGATCCACTTCCCAAATCATACATCTTTGCATCTTTTGGAATAGCAATTTTGTTCTGTTCAAGAAGCTTTGTTAGTAGGTCTATTTTCTTGTGCATGCAATCTTTCTCAAAATGGTATCCTCTGTTACAGTAGGAAAATTCATATCTCTTATGGTATCCTCTAGCTAGAAGAGCTTGATCTTTGGAGGCCTTGATGGCACCCATTTGAATCAATTTGTCCTCTTCTTGAATGAGAGCTTCAGTAAAGACTGCTAAGGTGGGAAACTTCCATCCAGGGATTGACATTCACCCAGAATGGAAGGTAGATACAAAGACAGAAAATTGAGATCCACGTTTGCTCAAAATGGAGAGCACCAATTGCTCATCACTTTTAGTGCCGCCACAATGCTTGCATTGAAAAACCAATTTCTGAAATTTTGAGAAGAATTATTGAATGCTCTCGAAATTGCTAGGTTGTAGGGAAACCAATTCGTTTTCGAGAATATGGCCTCTTAGCCCATCTTGTTTGCCAAAGAGACTCTTCAATTTTGTCCCTAACTCATTTGGAGACTTTACTCCTTCAACATGAAACAATATATCTCTAGACATATGAAGGCATATGAATCCAAAGGCTTCATCCATTTTATTTAGATGCTTGGTTCTCTCTACAATTGTATGTGGCATGGGATCTCTTTCAAATACCATTCTATTTAGTTGTCTATTACACAAGTGTAATTTCATATCACCCTTCCATTCAAAGTAATTGAAGGGAGTGAGGATCATAGGAGAGGAAGGAGCATTCAAATTTCTCATCTTGACTGTTGGAATGAGTGCAAAGGTGAAACTGCTGATACTACTGCTGCAACTGCTAGAACGTCGAAATACCTGCAAAAAACTCTCAAGAATGGAGGTAGAATATACTCTCAAATGGATCTGATACCATGTGAAAATGCTCACAGTAGATCCAAGAGATGATGTAAACCTCACAATGAAATAATTTAGGCATAATAGAAGAAGAATAGAGCAGTAGAGCATAGATCCAAAGGAGCTCAGATAGAGGCAGAATAATTACACATGTTACATTAATCTGAATAGTAAAACAGTAAATATACAATGCTCAGGATTTGAATGCACTAGGTGTGATTTGAGTTAGCCTGCATGGATAGATCCAAAATCAGTGGAGTGTCATGAAGCACAACTAGAAGTCTATCTCACCATCGGTGGAGTCATCAAGGCACAAGTAACTGTCAACCAACAGTCAAAATAAGTGTAACTGAGTGTGGTAGGTGTAACTGGCACATGGAGGCACTAACTAACTGAAGGAGGCTCAGTGGAGGGCGCAAGAAGAGGTATCTGGAGTCATATTGGGTAGTCAAGTCTCATCGGAGGTCCATCGAAGTGATACATTCAGTTGAGAGTCAGTCTAGCCTTAAATCAAGGAAAGAATTGATGATAACTTAACTAACTGAAGTACAACATGAGTGGTAGGTGAGAAAAGGTGCCCTTGTCAAGTGGTGGGTGAGAAGTGGGAACATCACTGGCTAGGAGGGCTCAATCTGAGTGGAAATAAGCTCCCGAGTGCTAGAAGACTAGGGACTAGGTGCTGGAGGTGTCGACCTGATGACTGGGCAACATGCAGATGCATGTAATGCATGCATTTATGCATGTTGCATGCAAGACCGATAATGAAAATAACTGAGAGGATGATAGGACTAGGATGGAGTATAGGAATATCCTAACACACTCTTGGTCACATTTGTCGACATAATGATAGAACCAAAAGCATTTTTAGGGATTTTCTCACCATTTTCAGAAACTTTCAAAACATTTACCTATTACACACCATCACTTGCACTGTAAAAATTTGGTGCTAACATATGGTATACCAAAACATGTTGTATATTAGTGAATATCATCCTAAATTAGCATCAAAGCTCAATTTGCATCGCATTTGTGATCCAGACTTCAATAACAATTTTGAAGGGGAGTACCCAAAGGGGAAAGGTATATCGAAGAAGGTGAAAGGTAATATAACACATTTGAATGTTGATTTTTATGTATATATATCATACATATTCTATTTTTATATTGAATATATTACATCAAATTAGAGTGTAATATATTTTGTTAAGTGAATATACATTTGTATTTAATTTTAATTTTATTCTCATCAAACAGTTGGTCGCGAGTGGGATGCAATTCATTTATACATCGCAAACAATATTGACTGGATGAAGGTATGGATTGAACAATGTGAACAATCTAGTCATGGAATATCATGGGAAGGTGTGGCTTCATTGGTTAAAGCAGCACATCACAATGGAGATACCAATCTAACACAAAGGGAAATTGATTTAGCATATGGTTTAAAAGATAAGTAAGTAAGCATATCAATCAACCACACTATTTTTTTTTTTTGCAAACATATTGTCAATGTACGTGCTTACGTGCTGATTTTTTTCCCTGTATGGCATTATAAACATGCACTTAATCATAAGTATTGGATCATTATGTAATGATATTTTATTGTATGGCTTGTTGTAGGTAAAACACCATAAGGCTATGTGGTGCAATGGTTGTAGATATCGCATCAAAAATTTGGATGAAACGAAGAAAACATCAGATTGTGGGATATCTGCAGTCTTTGAGGTGACCAATGTTTCCTCTAGAAGTAATAGACATCCAGAACTTTCCAAAAATCGACATTATGGGTATTTGGAAGACATTCTGTAGTGTGACTTTAACTCCTTCAAGGTATTTATGTTCATTTTCAAATGGTACAGGTGTCGATTGAATCAACGTGATCGCGATAAAATAATTATTGAACATGATAATGGATTTACCATGGTAAATACAAGGTTTTTTGAGCCAGGAACAGATCCCTATGTTCTTCCAACCCAATGTAGATAGGTATTTTACTCTGAGGTTCCAGGTAGAGCAGTTTGGTCATTTGTTGTGAGACACGATCCAAGGGGAAGGACGGTAAAGTATAACATATATGAACGTAATGAAGAGGTTCTGGAAGAAGAAGATGACATTGAAGATGATCATGATCAACATGAGTTAGATGATCATGTTCCAGAAGAAAATGTCAAAGAATTATTTAAATCAGATGATGTATCAGACAATTTCCATGAAGATGATATCGATGATGACGTGATGATCATAACTGACATCGATGACGATGATGATATGGCCAACCCTTACATTGTTGAATCTGGATCATATGATAAAGATAATGACTTGGATGAAGAAGATGATGAATTCCATTGAAGTGTACAAGGTATGCAGTAATATATCTACTCTAAATATTTTGATTTAATATTGCGATCGAAATATTGAATTTTATTGGTACATATAAATTAACTATTTCTTAGTGTTTTTTTCCATTTTCTTGTATGTCATAATTAGAAACATTGCTTGTTATAGAGTATGACAAAAACCACATTTTTTTTGTACATAGATATTTTTGTCGGGTTATGGGGAATTGAGAGTGATGTGAGGGGGGGAAGGGGCCATAAGAGCTTCCACCTTCACTTGGTTGGCCCTTTTCAGTATATAATATTAAATTATTCTCGAAACAAAGAGAATCTCACTAAGGAAATGCACAATTATCAATATGCTAACCCAAATGGCATGCTTGATCATGTACTACATGGGTCCAACATTGAAATTATATAAATTTGTGTTGTCTTCGACTAAAATTTGGCATGGTTAGACTAGACGCATGCATTAACTGTGTGGGAGGGTTTCCAGACTCATGCATCATTTGTGTGGGAGGGTTTCTGAGTCCGATTCCCAATTTTGTTTGGTAGAGTTTCCATTATTTTTTACTTTTTCCATGGTTTGTTGGTTTGGATTTGTTAGTTAAATGTTATCCCTATTTGTGGCTTCCCACTTTCACTTGGAAAGGAAAGGAAAGTGCAATTAGAGCTTGGTTTTTGTGTCTTTGTTTCAACGTTTTGTTGTGTTGTTGTATCTATATATATCTTATTGCTTTGGAGGTTTATTCATTATTTTCCTTTTTCCTTGCTCACTTGCAGATTCTAATTTAGGAAACCATTAACACAATTTTTGAGCTTCAGTCCTTCAGTGATTAGTTGTTTCCTTAACATGAAATCCTGCAATGCGGAATCAGGTTTTTATTCTCAGTCATACATGTTTCAGTGATTTTTTAAAAACTTAGCAAAATATCTATTTAGCAATTGATATATTACACCATATCTCATGCTTTCTTCATATCCCTTGCAGGAAAATAGGCTTTTGGTAAATATCACATCAATAAATAAAGTAAATAATTGAAAATTGAATTATTTAGCTATGGCCATCCATTCCATTGAGGTGTGTCTCTATTTTGCATTTTTATATTTCGATTTCAAAGTAAAATATTGATTATGGCCATCCATTCCATTGAGGTAAGTCTCTATTTTGAAGTTTTCTATTTCGGTTTCATCGATTTATCTCATCAACAACAATGATTTTAATCATGAACATGGTTGTGCTTCTTCAATTCGTATAATTTTGGTTTTAATAATGAACATTGTTGTGATTTTTCCATTGGCATAATTTTCCATTTTTTTTGTTGTATTGCAATGTGGATGAGCATTTTAGGTTTTTTTGATCTGGTATATAATATGCTTACCATTTATGCTTTATGATTAGATGACCATGATTATAGTAATTTACATAGCATTTAATTCTCAACATTTTAGTTGATCGGTTGTTATGTCTCTAATTCAACATGATCTTATTTCTTTGGGGGCTTAGCCTTACTTATTTTCCATTTTCC